>JAECUM010024563.1:0-24003 GCA_016617855.1 Megalonaias nervosa
TGGAAACCAAATTCTCAATCATCTGGCATTTCTGGTGCATAATAAAGCCACTAAGTACCAATTCGTTTTTCTTTTGGTAAGATACATAGGTAATAGTAATAGTAGTTGTAGTAATTTGGTTTGGTTTGGAGCTTTACGGCACTGCAATACGAATAGGTTACTTAGTTCCAATGCAATGACTAAAGTGCCTTGCCCAAGAACACCGCGGTAGCTGACCTAGGTTGGTGCGATGGTACGATTCGAATCCGCACTCTTTCGGTCGTGCGTTCGGCGTGCTAACCATAGAACCACTGCGGCTCCCTATTAGTAATAGTAGTAGTAGTAGTAGTGATAGCTGCAACAGTAGTATTGATAATAGTTGTTGTTGATGAAAGATGAAAGGCTGGATTATTTTCTTGGGACTCGGGTGACATCTGGTCTTTGTTCTGCAACAAATTTAAGGCACATGACGTGACATCTACAGCTGCTTTAAGTCACTGGAAATTATAATCTTTAGAGGACTTAGAGACGATGTTCGAGTGGTACTCCATGAGTCATTCCGACTAGGAGGATATATATGCCGAAATGACTTTTGAGAAAGACAAACATGCTACTTATCTTACTAATAAAGCATGAACACCAGTCGGCTCTTGTCAGCTATGTTTGGAGTAAGATGACGATCATGGTAGAAAATACGATGAGCATGAAGCAATGCGTGTGCAAATATAGACACCGTGGTATGACGAACATAATGACGTCTTCAGGCTAGAAAGAATAAAGGTCGAATTCAAACTGATATTTGAACATATGAATATAAATGTCAGGTACACCAAAAGACGTCTGACAAAGAACCAGCATTATCAACAAAGATTAAAATTTGCATAGTAGCGGTGGTAGGCTGTTCGAAATAAATCATTTACATTGTACATTGATCCTATGACAATAGCAATAATTATAGCATTGTTTATCCAATGTACATAAAACAAATTACAGGTTTTTAAACGACGTAAGAAAGAGATTAAATGTTTACAATAAAGTTTCAACAGGAGTTAGTGGAAGCAGGTGGGCGATCAAAACAACATTCACGACCATGATGTATGTCCGCAAATAGAAAGACAACTGAAGAGGAGTGGAGATGAATTATGGTACTGTTCAAGATTATGTTCTAGAATTAAAAAGTGTGTGTATGACAAAAATGGAAACAGAAAGGTCAGAGAAAATGAAGACGCCTTGTTTGTTGTTCAAGGAAGGGGCTTGGCTCGTTATAACTGCCGTAGACACAAAAAACTACACACGTCATAATTGTGTCCAGACCTGGAGATCATTGACCATTTTAAACTTGAGTTCCAGATAAAGGTTTTGTGTTAACCCGTTACAAAATAAGTTTGCTTTGAAAAGTAATTTTTTACTTAATGTGATAGTGGAACTCGAATTGAGCTTTATGCTTTCGGTTTACGTAAAAGTGTCTTAGTTTTTAGTACGATCTCAACATAAACTTGTTATGATTCAATATTTAGAAACTTTGATCACACTACTGTAATTAATATTTGTCTTACAACAGACATGTTGCTTTTTATAATATTTTTAACACATTTTCTGTCAGAATTCACTAGATTTTTTGAAGGGCGACATTTTGAGTTGAGTACATGATTAGTCGGAGGGCCGCATTCCTTTGGGGACTGTCTAGATGGATTGGTTGTAAGACGTTTACAAAAAACCCACTCGAAATCGACTTATGTTAGACTACGTAAGAGATCCTCTGATATGACTCAACATTCATTATCAAGGCGGAGATTAGCCACCTGAAATTTGTAAATATGTAATTTTAAAAGCAAATTCTATGGAAATTAAATAGTATGGAAGTCTAGTAGAGTAAAATTAAATCATTTATAAAACATTATTACAAATATAAGCAATACTATTTCGAATGATCGCACTTATTGTGAATATTAGCAATAGTAGTGGAAACATTCACATTGCTTTCTCAAAATAAATGCAAGGAACTGCAAAATATTTGCCATTCGTATCGTACATATATGCATCATGTTTGCAAATATATCCAAAGTTGATGTATTTGCAATAACTTTGCTAATAAACGCAATACGTTTGCAAACATAAATAACACCATTGCGAATATTCGCAGTACTATTGCGAATATTTGCTAAACATTTACGAATATTTGCAAGTCTTGCAAATAAATGTAATATATGAGCGAATATATGCAATACCATTTCGAATATTCAAAAAATATTACAAATTACGTCTTGGAATAATATTATAATAATTTTGCGAATAAATCCATAAATAAAATTGCACAAGTACGCAATAGTAATACCTTTGCCAATAAACTAACTAACATTACGAATAATCGCAAAGGTATACTTTTACAAATATTTGCAGTAGTAATGAAAATATTCTCAGTACTTTTGCGAATTTTCTTGGTAGGTTTTGACATTTGTGTATGGATGTGAGTACGTACGTATCTTACTGTATGTGTCTGTATGTATTTATTGTTGTTGTTGTTGTTGTTGGCATCCGTTAGTCTCGCGAGACGATGGAAGTGCGCCCATGAGAGATGTCCCGGTTGGGCAGCGTCTTCTGTGGCTATGGAGCCCCACACGGGAGTGGCAGTCCTTGCTGCAGTTGCTGCACTTGAAGGTTAAGTCTGGTGTGGGTTGGAGCTGCTTCCTCCTCCTCTGAGATCGTTTTTCATCGGCGAGCAGTCGTACCTTGTCCTCGCCGTCTTTCAGACCAGTGATCAGAGCATGTCGCCAGCTGGACTTGTCTAGAGCAAGCTCTTCCCAGGTGTTGACATGGATCTCAAGGGCTTTCATGTCGCGCTTGCAGACATCCTTGAAGCGGAGATGTGGCCGTCCGATCAATCTTCTGCCAGAGGCAAGCTTCGAATAAAGAAGGTCTTTGGGGATCCGTCCGTCATCCATCCGACGTACATGGCCCAGCCATCTGATACGACGTTGGCGGAGGAGTGTGACCATGCTGGGAATCTTGGCACGTTCAAGCACCTCGTTGTTTGTCACTCGATCGCTCCAGGTGATCCCGAGTATGCGTCGGAGGCATCGCATGTGAAAGGCGCTCAGTCCTTTCTCCTGTGAGGCATACAGGGTCCAGGTTTCGCTGGCGTACAGGAGGGTGCTTAGCAACTTCATTATCTTAAATACGATATTTAATATCCCTCCGCACATAGGCTGATTCTGTAGTACATAAAATAAAGCTCGGGCGCGGGCGCGTTTGTGCATGTTTTTGTGCGTTCGTGTTTCAATGACATTGAACTGAATTTGTAAACATCGTTAAAAAAAAAATCGGCAAATTGACTCTCTTTAAGTCCAGTTAGACTTAATGTTCACTCTTAGAAAACGACCAAATCAGCGAGAACAGCAAGCTGAGTACATAACTTTTTATGAAATACCAGGGTTTCTAAATATATTATGAATACTTGTAAAATTTATACTATTTTTGTACGCTTATTTATAGTGTTCATACCAAATGTGGACATAAAACAAACGAAAGTACAAAATTTATGTTTGACAAGAATGAATATTTAACTTTGAACATAGCTAAATAGAAAGTACACGGATAGATTTTTCTGTATAGGTTTAAAATGAATGCAGCAATATAAAAATGAAGAGGGAAGGTGTTTCATGTATGCTGTGGAATCTATACTATGTACACCAAAATGATGAAGTAGACAGACCATCAAAATAGAATTTATATAGGTACTGTCGTTGATTCAAACTATGTCCGGTAATAATTGAAGAGTTTTTAACAAAATGAACATGAATTTGATATATCCGCTCATGTGTGTGAAATATTGGAAGTGAAATAGACATTAAAAAACATCTCTACATTAAACATGTTTCAGTAGTGCGGTCCTAAGGGATCCAAAGATGGAAGGTACTGTTAGATTGGAATAAAATAGTCTTCAAATCTAGCGTCATCACAGATGAACAGATATGATAAAAAAAAAAAATACTTTTCTAAAAAAATTACATAACCATTTTAATACACCAGAATAATTATTTGAAGACAAAAACATTTGTAGGTAACTAGATAGATATAATACCTGAAGAGTGTTCAGTTGTAAAATGTCCTATTAATATCAATGTCAAGATCTGTTTGCTATTTTTGTGTTATTTCGAAAGCATATTTCTTCCCGTGAATGTGAAATTAGTAAACAACGTAACACATTTTCGTGCAGAGGCGTCGTGTACTAAAGGTGCGAAGCACTCACACAGTCTCCAGTACAATTCTCGGCAATAAAAAGAGCCAAATACATTCCACCAGTGCTCTATTTGTACTTCAAATCAACCCGCAGGTAAATGAACCCAATAGTTTACAGATGTTCAAATTGTATTAAAGTATTTTAATATGCATTGTAAAAGATTGCACATTAGTGCAAGCTGAATGAAGACCACAAAATGCTAAACCCATGGTGTTTGCTAAGGAAGGTTGAGAAACATTTGAATTCAACAAGCGTATGTTACATCTGTCAGAGAAAGGTAAAGATAAAGTTTTAAATATTCAAATTGTAAATAATTTCTCGTTTATAAAATGTCATTTATTCATCAAGATGATGGTGAAAAATCATAATGAAGAAGTGAAAATCATGCCCCGATCATAGATCAGAAAATTATTTTATTCGCAAAATTTCATGGGTGACAGGTTCAGGATACAAGAAATAATTAAAAAGACAA
The DNA here is from genome assembly GCA_016617855.1 of Megalonaias nervosa. Taxonomy (NCBI): domain Eukaryota; kingdom Metazoa; phylum Mollusca; class Bivalvia; order Unionida; family Unionidae; genus Megalonaias; species Megalonaias nervosa. The sequence continues at coordinate 4,692 of JAECUM010024563.1, forward strand.
TCGGTATGTAGACAACATTAGAGCCATGTGTACATCTATCGAAAACGTTAAATAATAAAATCTTTACAAACTGGACCCAGCTCAATTCATAGTGCACCCAGAATAGTACATGATGCCAGTTTGGGTGTCAAACTGTATCATCTAAATACTATGACACTTTTCTGATGACTGAGTGCTTATTAGCTACCCTGTAGTAAAGACGAGTACTAAATGGACAAAGATGGTCCGATCAAAATTATGATGAGTATTCAACGCTCACGTCGTCCATTATATGTTTAAGGCCACAAACCATTTCAACTGGGCAATGAATCAATTCATGGCGATGAAAGCTTAATTATGGTCAGTGATGAACAATGCACAACAGATTATCGAATTCTTCTGATGATTCTGCCACTGTTCATATTTAACAGGAGGATTCAGGGAGAAAACGAAAATCCTATTACACTGGCATGACTATTTCAACGACTGCCAGTTAGATCCAGAGTTAACAAATCAAGATAAAAACAAATTATCCCACTTTATTTTAAATTCAGCCGAATACAGATTTGTTCATCTACTCATATGAAATACATTAAATACATAATATATTCTATCCTTATTCTGCGCTATTTTTATCAACTTGTTATTATGGCTGATAATGTTTCCTCATTATGTTCATCATTAAATTTCATCCATCAATCAGCATTATCTCTAAAGAATAGCATGATAATTTTATGTTTAAAATCAACAAATCGAACATTTGTATTATCCTTAAGTTATTTTGTAACACAGTTTGCTTTGGTCATACTCTAATTCCATCCCGACTTGTAAACAACTGCACATTATCTCCTGATTTCGACATTGTTATCTTTCTGTTACAATCAAGAAATAGTGTTACTAACTCTTTAATAACTGTTAAATTAAATACAATCTTGTTTTTTGCCATTATATTCGATTCGTGTTACATTTTAAACTAATGCTGGTAAGTGTCCTTATGATCTAACTGGTCTTGCAATTTTTATGATCTCGAAACACCGCCAAATCTATCTTTGTTTTTTGTTTTATTCGTCCACCTGGTCTATTGATTTTTAACATTGATATTTTATGTCATTTTATGTGGCATTTGAACACATACAAGACACTATTCTGGTTTCATATTATTAATAAATTTTCGTTTTATTATCCAAACCTCTCAAATGAAGATTCTTAATTTTACCTGTGCTCGTTCTTATTTTCAAGCAAGCAAAAGATAAGCATTATTTGCAAATAAATGTAACAACTCATCCTCTTTACAAAGCACGTGCAAAAACACAATGTAACATTTTCATCATTTATTTATTTAACTAAAGCTCAGTAACCACTATCAACGTGTTATCGATCTGTTATCCCAAAGGACAATACCCAGATATAAAGTGTGACGTCATCACTATATGTTTCTAATAACGCCCTAAGCAAATAGTAGATAATATAATTATGCTTCATTAAATCTTTGGCCAAACTTAAATTCAGCAAGTTCACAAAAAGTGTCTGCGATTACCTTATTGACAATGTGGAAGGTATATTACTGTGGTCTTCTGAACGCTGATAAAATGTGCACGACCTTCATTGATTTTATACATATGAAAAATATATGTAGGCAAAAATTATGATTTATTCTCATTCAGCCAAATATATCATGGATTAATGTAATTTCTTTAATCTCCCCAGATATCATAACAAACTCCTGTTAGCTTACTTTTTCTTGCCTTATATAATATTATTTTATTATTATAATTATGTTTTGGTGCTAGTGAGAGTATTCATAAAAATTGTCGGACAACTCAGAAGTCTTCTAAAATAATGGTGAGTACACGCACTTGTTCACCAGGTGTAGAGAGAAATCGATTATTAGTATTTGGTAGTTTGAAGATGTTTAGTACATGAATAAGTTTAGTACATTTCCATCCATTGACTTTTCTCATGCACATGACCATCTCAAGGGGTGGGCAGTATATGCGACTGCCCAGGGCATCAAGCCTACGACGGGGGACATTTCGCGAAGTTTGCGGTATTTTTTATCCATTGGCGGGAAGCGCCAAAGGCTACGCTAGCCGGAGCGTCGTTTTGTCCAGCGCATTCTTGCGACATCTCTAATATGTTGCGACAAAAATGGTAGACACACGTAAGGATAGTAATAAGGTAGATACTGAATTTGAAAATAATCATAAATGCAGTCAAAACTAGCTGGGAAGAAACTAAAGTAGATACATTCCGATCATATTTACTTGACAATGATGATGTATTGCATGACCTATACACGGGTGCAAGTAATATACATGACCTGGATTTGATAAGACTAATCGAGATTTAATCTGGTATAACCTGATACAAAATGACGTTAGTACATACATAGTAAATGCATTGAGGGCTACTCACAACGGGGCCCCGAGTGGCCGAGTGGTCTAAAGCGTTCACCGTTACGGATCACTGCCATCTAACATCTGTCGGCGTGGGTTCGAGTCTCGGGCTCGGCCAGTGTGGATGTGTGAGAAAGCTTACCGGCAGCTTCTCGTGGGTCGGTGGTTCTTTCCGGGGTTTTCCCGGGTTCTTCCTCCACCATTAATACTGGCCGCCATGTATAGCCTATCTTGTGCTGAAAAATGGCGTTAAACCCTATAACAATAACAACAGCAACTATTTATAACTCTGCTAAATGTTGTGTAAGATACAATAAAATGTATTCTGATTTCTTTGATTCATATATTGGTTTGACGCAAGGAGATCTCCTTTCACCTATATTATTTGCATTCTCTATCAATGATGTTGCACACAATATGAACTTTAATTTAGATGATGCATGTTTAATTGATGAGTTAATATTTTTGTCTAACGCTGCGAACGAAATATTCTAGACGTTATGTTAAATGGTTTTGAAATATATTGCTGCGATTGGAATATGAAGGTAAATGACACGAAGAATGGCATGGTTTTAGAGAAAGGTGCAAAATCAAATTCTATAATGTATTACGAAGTGGATTTCTGATAAACTGCAGGTTCATTTAAGTATTTCGGATTGCAATTATACACAATGGTCTATGGTCTGACCGTAGAAGCGATCAAGGAGATATAACTCTTTTTAATTTATATAAATGATTAGAGAAAAAGTTTTACAAGATGTGAATTATTTAATATCACTTCTTGGATGAGTTTTGAGCTACTGCTCAGAAATATGAAAGTTTTACCAAGCAAGTGATTGTGATGCTGTAGAAATATTCTCGACAAATTTAAAAGCCTTGTACAGTGAAGTCGGAAGATACCCAGTGGGAGAGAGAGTGAAACAAGAAAAATGAGTACTTTAAATTAGTGCATTAGAATCTCATCAGTTATAAACAGTTTGTCTGTCCGTCTTTATACTTTTGTTAAAATAAATGTTAATAATGGTAATGCATAGCATGGAAATAATTGGAATTGTCAAGTATATTTACTTTTCGGAATAATTTGACATTTTCTATATGTATCGAATATTCATTATATTATGATATCATTTGTTCAGATACGAGAAAGGAATTTGTATCAATATAAACAAAATTGGATGTGCTGCTCGCAATCGTACAAAAAATTCGAAAAATATGCTTAGTTTAACAGTTTTCTTTTACAAAATATCTGGACATCATAGGAATGTCTTGATTTATAAATGTGTTATCTAGATTCTGGCCTGTATCTCATAATTTCAGACCGATATAAGCGATTACCATGAGAACAACGTTTATGTGTAAGATGGAGCAATTAAAATTCAGAAAAAAAAGCACTTTTTACTTGTGTGTCCATCGTATATGCATTGGAGACTACAGTATTTAACTAAATTGTGTTGTTATTAGGCAAATATTTAAACTTTTCTCATGATTATGTCAAAATATTCTTCTAAACTCTTGGTTGATATAATTTTCAATTAGAAAAAGAATGTCACCTGAAAATTAAAGACTTTCTTGAAATTTTAATGTACAAATGAATGCTGAATGTCGGTCACTTTCTGTTCCGTTCTGATATTTACCGCAGCACCTGCCGGATAATTAATGAGATACGTTATACACGGTACGAAGCATTGTAAAAGGGACATAAATGACCCACACATATCAAATACAGTAATAAAAAGAACAACATTTTCAACAGCAGGGAGATGTCAATTGAAAAAAGTCAAGATCAAGATGTCAACATGAAAGGATTGTAAGTGGAAATAATCTCTCAGCTTCTGGTGACATATCTTAATCGTATAACAGTGATTCAAATGGACACGCAAGCAATCAAATCAATAGCTGCGTGTGAATCGATACGTACTTGGCTGTCCAGACAAGAAGATTTTTTTATGTGAATCGATGCGTACTCTTCTGTCCAACCCATTTGGGTACGGGGCAGAAAAAAAGAGTTACTATATAACATATGTACGTTGGGTTTTTATACCTCCAATATCTTTCATTTCCAAGACATTTTCACAAAATATATGTAGGAGTTCATTTAAGTCACGTGATAAATTTTTAAAAAATGGCTTTAAAGAGAGAGATATGGAAATGAGTAAATGGAACATTCTCCGTTTTGTTTTGTTTTTTCTTTGGGTTTTTTTTTTGGGGGGGCTGAGGTTTTGTTATTTGAAGATTCATTTGCATAGGACTAATGACGAGGATAAAAGAGCATGTGTTGAAGCAATACAGATTCGGATGTGAACGTATCATACGAGGGTAACGCAATGATTTTATATTGATCTTTATATTATCAAATTGAATCAATTAGTACAACTCTATTGTCTTAAACTAACTAACAGAAAAGAGCGAAAACCAACAAGTTTTGTAAATTTAATAAAATAATTTAGTTCCCTTGAATAAAGAGTGAAAATATGAAAGGAAAGGTACTGTATTGTGAATTAAATCAAATAGTCCTAAAAATTATATCACAAGACAAAAAATATGGAGTTCTCCGAACGAATTCCAGTGGTGTTGCGAATGAATTCTAATCTTTAATATGCTGACGTACCAATAGCCTGTAATGTGGCGATGTACTAACTTTTTATATATCACAATTATATAATCCAAAATGTTTTTAAAATAAAGTCACAATAATCTCAAATTAGTGATTTGGCCCTAAAATTAATGAGCACTTCATAATTCCAATGAATAATTTAAATAAAAGATTCTTCTCAAATTAAATCTGAACACAAATATAGTTAAATATAGGAATGAATAATACTGATGAAAGACGCAATATGAGGACCAGGATGGGGGTCTAAAGTTCGTTTCTAGATATTTTACGTTGTAAACAAGATCAGATCTTTTAAAAAAACTTTTATTAAAGAACATGACAAATATCATGTAAGCCAGGAATTTGCAAGGGGAATACCAATGCTCGGAACTCCGATCCAAGTAAATATATTTACTTACAAGTGATACTTATCTTAAAATATAATCTACAATCATTGACAAATATTAGTTATGTAATAACTTGTTTACAAAATGACCCTTACAGTATTCACACATAAGCAAAATTATTCAATACACTATATTATGTATAATTGTTGGTTTGTTAGTTTAACAATTTTTTAATTCCATTACATGCTATTGTAATGTAACATTGTCTACTGGATTGAGTTCAGTTCTGTTTGACCTGACTGACTTTTTTTATTTCCTTGATATAAACAACTAATAATAGAAACATTGTATCTAACTGCTGACCTTGTTTCAAAATCAGTGACAGTTTTGGTAAACAACTTTTTTATATTTTTTTTAATCTTTCTCAGAGTAAGAATCATTGAGTCAAGGTCATACTTTGACTACGTGATATTAAGCATGCATCAATTGGTAACAAACTTCCATTTTTTCCAGAAGAATGAACTTTTGACTCTCATCCAGGAATCTGTCTTGCGTCTTAATTAGTCGTATAATTGATTTTTTTTAAAAGATTTGTCAGTTGGGCTTAAAACACTTGACACGTTAAGTTGTATTATGTTGTGACCAGTTTGGGCTGAATTTTATTGTCTTCAAATAATTGATATCAAGTGATTATTTTCTCTGGAAATACAAAAGTGCTCTGACAAAATTCTTGGATAAAGACATTTATTGCAATTTATACTGAATTCAAAACTGGAATAATATTTTCCGTGATTCAACAAGAGACTGTTGACACAGCAGCATTTCGCTGACCACAACAGAAGTCATCACCTTCAATTTTGGATTTCATCGGGACTCGAACTCAATTTCATTCAGGACTTTTTATTACTAGGACTTCTATTTTTAATTCGTGGATTATTTTTGGATTTAATTCGCAAAGCCGTGAGTTCTTTTTTCTTAATTTTTCACTTTGTACTCTTGGGAAATAAATTATTTGTTAAATTTTACAAAGCTTGTTGTCTTCACTCTTTTTTGTTAATTATTTCAAGAGCATAGACTCGTAAGAATCTATATATTTTTATGTGTCTAGGCTCCTAAAAAGTAACAAAGAAAAGAGTGAAGCCAACAAGCTTTGTAAAATTTAACAAAATAATTTATTTCCCTAGAATACAAGGTAAAAATATGAAAAAGGACTTACGGTTTGTGTATTTAATCCAAAAATTAATCCTAGAATTTAAAAATATAAGTCCTATCACTAAAAAGTTCTAAATGAATCAAAGTTCGAATCCCGATGAAGTTCCAAGATGACGTCTTCTATAATCTGTCCTGTGTTGATGTGTCAACAGTTCCTTGTTGAGTTTTATGAATCAAGAATAATATTGCGGCTTTAGAATTCCGAATAATTTCCACTAAATGTCTTTGTCCAAGAATTTTTATGAGCACTGGTATTTTCCAAAGAATATAAATTATTAAATCCAAAAAAATAGAAGAATTTTAAATCAAACTGTCATCAACAATAAAAACACCTTGAGCTCTGAAGGTGTAAATTACGACTGACTATTTCACTATAAAATATCTGTTTTAACCCTTAACTAAAACGCAGTTTAGACCCCTTGATGGGTCACGTGATCACTTAGTCCGAACAACGCAGTAAAATAATATGTCACTTAGCACGTAGGCTATTTATATGTTCGGTCGTACTGAACGAATCCTACTATAAAATACAATATTTTAATAAAAAATAAAAATAGGTTGTTTACAACAGAGCTGACGCAAGCCAAGAATGACCTTGATTACGACCAATGATTTTCACTCTGTGTTTACGAATTCTGAAAAAAGGTCAGGAACTAGGTCAGCTAAAAATACAAGGTAGCAACACTACTGCGTTTTAATCAGGCTAAAAAGAACTAAATTGAATTTTCTGAAGAAAAAAAATGTCAACTCCAGTGAATAAAGTTATCATAAAAATAAAATAAAAAAGAATTTAAAACTAACACACAAGTAATTAAATTACATATACGTAACAATATAATACAAATCATATGGCGAATAACAGTCCTTTCAAGTGCATTGAATCCAGCAAGGGATCAGTTGTGTCAGGGTTTTGATTAAGATAAATATAATAAACTGACAACGGACAGTGTACAACTAGTATCTAACTAACCTGAGCGCTTTCGACTCTTAAGGAGTCTTTTTCAAAGGCAAACACAAAACATAGACAAGACAAACAAATAAAACAGGAAAACTTTGCAAGCAACACTTATCAAACATGTGATTAAAGGATCGTAAATATAATTATATATTCACCATTAATTTGTGACAGATACAACCGTTTTGTAAAAAAGAAATATCGTTTTCTTTATCATTATTTAGTCATTCAAGTCGTAAAAAAATTACTCGGAAATTTCCGTACATTCCTTACTGACGGAAACTACTGAAGTACAGGTACAGCATACCGATAATACCGCTCACTCAACCAGTTATTATACACAGCACTTACGTACATGTACAATTCACTCGATTTGTTGATTAGTGATGTGCGTAGACGAAGCAACGGAAGTCTGGAGTTTACTGATCATTTATAATGCAACTACGCACGTTATTTAAAAGATGATCTAAAAGTTACAAATATGTTTAAAAGACAACCTTTCAATCTTGTTAAATCTAATGAAATTTCTATTTTAATAAACATACCCTTTTGTTTGAAAAAAAGAGACTACACGATAAGGGAACTGAACAAATTATTGTGTTTTTTTATTGTCAATTGAAATTTATTTTGTCTTTAGTTTCTAGAATAAGTGAACATTTATATAATGACTTGAGTGAGAAATACGGAGTAAGTTAGACCGAAACAAATATCAAAACAGGATCGATAATGTGTATAGTGAATTGGAGATGTCTGTGAATCTGCCCATTCCTCAGATTTGGTAAAACCCATTTTACGTTCTTTTCAGACAATGATACGACATTACATCACTAGAATTCTTGCGAAAGCCGTAGTAAAGCTGCCAAACCAAACTTAATATTTTTCTGCATGGAAGCCAAAGGTTTGGAGTGAGATAGCTTTCATTAACAAGAATGCCTGATACATTCGTTATTCACGGATGCATCCGCTCCATTCTCAGAAAATATTTTTATGTCAGTAATAAGCAGAACCTGGCATCCATGTCCGAGTCCCCCTGAATTATAATTAAGGGACGCCACTCTATCTTGTATATTAAGAGCAAAGTTTGAGATCAAAATACAACTGAGTGCAGAAAGATATTCATTTCAATTATTTTGTCATATTCATTTTTCATCCATTGCATTAACAGTTCAGTACTCTCAAGCAATGAATGAATTTGACCTGGAGAGACTTTATCAAGCTGAGGAATCATTTAATAAAGTTTTGTGATAACTGCTGATGAAACTCTTTTATAACTATGATTGGCTGAATGCGATATCTACGGAAATTAGAGGGAAACTGTGTCCTCGAGTGATGCGCATTATGAATATGTAGGTTGCTGACTCTTTAATTCAACCTACATTTATTTACTGTCACTTGTCAAGCTTAAAAAGATACTGGTTAAAAAAAAAATTAAAAACTAAAAGTACTCAAAGTACTGTCCTACAGTCAGAAAATATTTACAACTTTAAGCATTTACAAGTAATAATGTCATCCATCACGAGACAGTGGATATAAGAGTCTTGTAGCTGTTGGTGTCACTTTTGCGGGATGTGACAGTGACCTGTCTGACTATTCAACTGTGATTTATTCAACGAGTCAAATGATAAGGAAAGTGACAAATTAATACAAAGGCTTTGTCAAACGGCACTGTCACATCAACCCTTTATCATATCTATTTGTCACCATACTGGCATTACTGGACAGAAACAAAAGTGCCATCATCAATGATGACATCATTACACTGTTGCTTGGTTCACCTGGTAAGCTTCGGTTTTTATCGCTTTGTAATGGAAACCAGGGACGGGATAAACTAGAAGTGAAATGAAAACGAGGCCCTCCAAATTTTGGGGTGCCATGCGGTGCTGCGAATATTGACAAAGTTAACCAAAATTAACAATGAAAACAAAGCAAGGCAAAACAAAACAAAAAACAATTTAGTGCATACAAACAGTCTTTTTGGCGTCATATATATAATGATATCATATGATGCCAACACTTTATCAAGAGACTAGATTAAAACGTATCCGCTTGATGTACGCTAACCTCAAGGGACGTAGTTTTGGCCATTTTTCCATAGACTGATATCTACAAATGGCTAATGCAGGTATAGTCTGGTACGGCCTAGACTGTGCACTATAATGAGTACATTGTATTCTTACTCGAAAGCATTTGTTGAGCCGAACTACATTCAGTAACACGGCTTCATGAAATATGTTCCAAATACAAATTGTTACGTATATGTAATTTAATTACTTGTATGTAAGTTTTATTTTTTTTTTTTTTTTATTTTTATTTCATTGCTTGTTATTGTAATGATAAATTTTTATTTCATTACATGTTATTGTAATGAGATCTTTATTCACTGGATTTGACATTTTTCCAGAAAATTCAGTTCAGTTCTGTTAAACCTGATAAATACGCAGTTCGTAGAAACATCGTATCTTTTGGTGACCTAGATTTCAGGGCCAGTTTAGCTCTGTTGTAAACAACTTTTTTAAAAAAAAATATTATTGAATCTTATAGTAAGATTCGTTCAGTACAATCGAATCCATACATGGCCTACATGATAATTGACATATGATGTTACTACGTTTCTCGAAAGAGAGTAATCACGTGACCCTATCACGTGGTTCTTTTTGCGTTTCAGTTGGAGTTAAAGTGATGTTTCATAGTATTTTTCTAGTCAGTCGTAATTCATACCTTTAGGCTCAAAGGTATTATTTTTGTTGTTGCCATTTGAATTGAGTTTTTATTTAAAATAATTTTTCTTTCCCTGGAGACTTTATCCAGTGCTCATCAGAATTCTTGTACAAAGATATTTACTGAAAATTATTCGGAATTCTAAAGCCGGAATATTATTTTTGGTGATTCAACAAGGAACTGTCGACACGACAACACAAAACAGATTATAGAGGACGTCATCGCCTTCCATCTTGGAATTTCATCGAGATTCGAACTTTGATTCATTTAGAACTTTTTAGTGATAGGACTTTTATTTTAATTACTGGATTAATTTTTGGATTTGATTCATAAACCTTAAGTCCTTTTTGATATTTTTACCTTGTTTTCTAGGGAAATAAATTATTTTGTTAAATTTACAAAGCTTGTTGGCTTCACTCTTTTCCTTGTTACTTTTGTACGAACCTAGACACATAACAAGATACCTTCAATAACACAAGAGCTAATTTCAACGTATTTATAAATATTTACGAGACAGAAGAGGTCAGATATACTATGCCTGATTGAGTGATCTAAGAAAAGTAGAAAAGTGCATTGACATGTTGATACATTTTGTCAAGATGAAGGAAAATAATCTCTTGAAATTGCTATCGAGACAAATAAACAGAGATAATTGTCAAACATTCATTTATAGACGTGCCTTGACTTTATCAATACACCCGAATTAACTACAAGAGCACAAAAATAAAAAAGTTCACGACTACATTCTCCTAGCAAGCAAATTATAAAGATCCTAAAAGGAATACAAAAAAAGACAAAGCAGAGGAGGAGTTATTTAAAGAGATGAATATATCATCTTCAATAGGTAATAAAGACTAACCATAGCATGCGTTTTATAAATGTTTCTAAAACTTTGAGATCTAAAATTGAAAATATCAAGAAAGAGACAATTACAGGAATGACTGTGCAATCAAATAGTACATCGAAGAGGGAGAAAAGCAATGAAGTTCTTTAGCGACATATCACTATATAAATAACACCTGATCAAAGTTCAGGAAATATACTGGACAAATTCTGTTTGATGAATTTAAGATATTAGAAGAAATTAAAACGTATTACACCAATTTTATGGTAAACAGGACAATAATTTCAACAATAAGAAATCAGATGATATGTGTCGTAACACTAATATACCTAAACTATCGACTGATTAGTGGAATGAATTGGACGATGAGTTACTTTTCCAAATCGTCTGAGCGCATAAAAGTAATGAACAATGGATACAGTTTAAGAAGGGGCGGTTGCACTTCTGAATTCTTTACTTTCTTTATATATATATATATATATATATATATATATATATATATATATATATATATATATATATATATATATATATATATATATATATATATATATATATACTATATATATCCTTGTAATAAACTCAGTTCATCACAGATTTTGAAAGTAGCCCATAACATGGCCTTAACGGTCATATCCAACCTTACATATAGACTATCTTGTCAAATTGATTCAAGAAAATAAATGTTTTATGAGCGAGTGATATAAGTGCGTTCCATCGGGAAGAAAGTTACGTCGATTGTAAAGTTTCAGAAGAAGATTTTAAAGCCAGGTTTACTGGCAATTCATCGAAGTACTTACCTTTTTAAACAATGATGCACAGATTAAACAATGAATAACTATATTTTAAATTAACATTAAAAGCTCGTATTACCCAAAACGGTTTTGCTTAACCTTTATTTGTGATCGGTAGCTGCAGTCGTGAAACCATTACCCTTACCCCATTATTTTTATTTTATTAGTTGCGGAAATTTTAGGTATAATAGTTCGACAAAACAAATAGATAAAAGGGCGTTGAGATTTATGGAAATGAAAATAAAATTGCAAAATATGCAGATGACAAAACCTTTCTACCGGACGGGATTGAAAATGTCACTAGAAACTCGGAATAATATCCTTATATATCAGGGTTAAAAATATTGTTAAAACAAAAGCAATCAAAATCGGAGACCTAGAACTTTCTGAGATTCTGCTAAGTGCTAATCTATGATTAGACTGGGTTTCCAATTAACATTGATGGGCTTCAGATTAACACGGAATTAGCAAGTATTAATTTCGAATAGAAATATCCAAGATATTTACAAATGTTGAGTTGCAGAAAATTAATATATACGGAAACAATCGTTGTAATTAAATCTATTTCCCTATCGAAATTGACACATTTGTTCTTCATGGTGCCAATTCCAGCTGCACATAATGTGACAAAAATGGAACAAATATTCTATAATTTTATTTGGAACAATAAACCAGATACGTTAAGCGGAGCATCACTTGTTTATAAGTTAGAAAACAACGAAGCGACGCAAAGGAAACACATACAGTCCTTTGTGAAATCACCGAGGAACTGTATCTAGGAAAGACGCAACACAAACACATGAATTAGATGTTTATTTATAATGCAAGTTAATGATATTTGAATCTCTGACACTCTAGCTGACAGCCTTTCTTCCACTTATCATAAACGTTACAGCTGAAAGCCCTACCCGAATCATGCACAAGAAGTTCAAGAAGCTTTACTGCCACATCTCATAAACTGAAAATCCCACCCTACTCATGCGCACAAAATTCAATAATGGTTAAAACAGCAATGATATCGTTCATCAAGGAATGTGATGAAAGCATATGTTTTCAACAAATAATCACAAATTAGGCTGTTTGTGAACGGTTTGATCAGTGTATGGCTTTTATCAACAGATGTGATAGGGATTAATAAGCACATGTATGATTAATACGTTGTTCCTCAACAAGTAAAAAAATTCCTTCACACATATGAGCTCACACACCTCCACTTTACTGTCAAATGGGTGTGCAGGTAGAAAAATACGTTCATTAGAACATAAAGTCTCGTGAAATCTACACACCCTCAAAGTTTACTATCACCGCTCTTCGAACCTCCACTTTGCCATTCCCTCGTGGCCAAATAGTGTGTGTGTGATTTGGATTTTTAACGTAGCTTTAACAATTTTCTAGTCATATCTCTACAATGTCTGCAGTGTGGCAGTTTATAGCGATGTCTAGCAATGGGGCATCATGCCGCAGACATGTAGCATGATGTCCCACCCAGTCACATTATCCTGACACGAGGCCGACCAGTCCTAACACTAACCTCTTAATGCTGAGCGCCAAGCGAGGCAGCTGTTAGTACCATTTTTGTAAGTCTTTCTTATGACTCGGTCAGGCACAGAGGCGGGCACCCTAATCACAAGGCCACCGGAGCGGTTTGGTCAAATAGTGTATATATATATATATATATATATATATATATATATATATATATATATATATATATATATATATATATATATATATATACAGTTTAGCAAAATGTTCCCCTTGAATAAATTGGTGTAGGGATATATTAAAAATGCTATTTACAGAGCTGATGTAAGAGTCATTTTTACCAATGAGCCGGATAAGGCAAAATAAATTTTAAAAGTCACTTTTACTAATCTCGATTAACAGTTTACTTATAGCCTGATGTTGCATGACCCTCTTGACAATCGCTGAGGTTTTGTTTTCCTTGACATGAATGACAAATGTAATGCGTTGTGTTCATCATATGTAGTATGACGTATAATGGTTCCCTTTTCGGTTCTGTTAAGTATAAGGTTTTGCTGGGCGGGGTAAATTATAAAATGCTCACAATCTGCTGGAAATCATTCTTATTTCAAGCAAAAACACCTGTGGTATTAGCATTTGCCAGTTTTTTGTGCAGTTATTTATACCTCTTTAAATGAAAGATGGGGTGAGATGTTGAAGACATGCCGGAGCGTCCCTGAATTTTCAATGACGTGTAAATATAAAAAGTATCTTTGTAAACTGTAACAAGCAAACTGTTTCAAATGTTACGAGGACATCCTCGTGCGTCATTCAATATAACGAATTCTAACAAAACCTTAATAAATGAGAGCAAATTGTACAGTTTTTAAGGCGTCATATTTGGGGGGGAAATTTTCCTTAATTTTCGTACTGGAAGTGGTTGGAGCTACAAATCCCTCATTGTTATATAAAAAGTACCAACAACAAGGATAGTCGCATACTATAAATTGTTCATTACTGAAAATGCTCTTGCAAACGAAAGCGGAAGACAAGTTGCTATGTAATCAAAATAGATTTACAAATGGAATAATAGACACTCAGGGCAAGTTCACAAGGTAAAATGTTGAATACTTTATGAAAGTAAACAGTGTATTCACTAGTGTGCTATCTGGGCATACGTCGGACACACTTTCATACCGTTTGTGTTTTGCGTTTCTTGTAACCCTGATATTGATATTACACAGTAATTTCTACGCATGGTAATAAATCACACGAAGACACGGAAGTCTAAATTTTATTTGTCACTCAAGTTGTAGGTGAACAAACCAATGAAATTGTGACCTAATGTTTGGGGACAAAGTAACAAAATCTCAATCCTACCAACAAAACAATTATCATTTTTATGGACGACGATGTGAAGAAAAATTAATAAGTGAAAGAATTTTTTAAAAATGTAACTTAGTTTTTTTCTGACATCTTTCATTTCATATTAACCAAAACTTAAGATTTGTTTCTAAACTTTATACAGTGATAGAGAGTAAGAGAAATGTATGGAGAGACAAGGATAAATACCCCTTGTAGTCCAGTGACGATTCTGAATTACCTGCTGCATTGATTTTCAGCTTTTTGCTCTGTTACCTATTTTATTTCCCACAATCAACTGTTGTTTCCAAAGCAACGAAAACCCATTTAAAAGTCATGAGATCTATTAAGTTAAATAAAGTTCAGAGTTCTCAACAGTAAACTTAGTCTTACGCTGTGTTACATGGCATTACAGGAGACGGCTTCAATCAATCAACGATCATATTTTTCATTGTACATTGATGCTTATTTGATACCTCCTGAACATGATACGACATTAGCAAAAATCAGCAACAAAGAAATCACAAATCAGACCAGTCAATAGCCTATAATAATGTAAAATTTTAAAAGATCTGAATTTGTACACGTGAAAAATAGGACAGGCTGTTATATTCACTGCCTCACCAACGTAGAAGACGGCGGGAAGATTGGTAGGACCTTAAGTATACAACAATAGGAGTTAGGAATGGCTAACATCAGCTTAGACAGAGTCATAGAGATCAGGCTAAGGTGATTTCACTACTTGGAAACGTATTGATAATAAACCAGGTCGGACAAAATTTTTCATTTGCACAGGCTTCACAAGGTTACAAAACAAATTATCAAAGCCTTAAATCAACTGACAGAGAACTATTTTATCAGAAATTGAACAGATGAGTTTGACATAGGGTTGGTCACTGGTCAGAGACGGTAAGTCAAGATTTGAACACATGGCCTGAGGATTATTGAAGCCCATGTCCCATAAGAGTTAAAGAGAGGAGAATGGTAAGTGTGATCAATCAAAGGAGAATATGGCACTGAACAGAGTCAGGTAGAGATATATTCTGAATGACAATTGTTACAAGGCACAGAGAGCATGAAGTACCTAAGCTGAGTGGTAGAGTTTTAATAAAACATTAGGTAATGCATTAAAATAAGAATCCATTAATCAGGAGTGCACAGTATTAGTTTTTCCCAATATCTGACATGCAAACATCAATGATAGGAAGCGCGAAATCTAATTTGACCCCGCGATGTTAATGTCGTATGGCGCTGTACAATCGATCCAACAATATCAACCCCACGTCCTAAATCAGGGGCATCCAAACTTTCTTGGCTGGCCGCCAAAACATGTTTAAGGCTGCGAGCTGCATGAGCAAGGACAGTTCCTTGTCACTATTCTTTTCAGAAGGACTGCCTACGCGGCCTCGGGTCGATCAATATGAAATACTGGACCGCATGGACTCGCCTTTTCTAAGTGAATGCTTGTATTAACCTACATAATACGAGCCCCAGGACAAAATTAAAATTTACTTGTAAATGACAGACCCGAGTGGTCAAATTTGCTCGCCTTTACTGATCACTACCGTCTCACCTCTGTCCGCATGGGTTCGAGTCTTGGGCTCATGAATTGTAGATATGTGAGAAAGCTTGACAGTAACATCTCGTGTGTTCATGGTTCTTACCTAGGTTTTCCCAGATTCTCCACCTGAAACCCAATACAGCAACAAATGAGAGTGGCATGCCTGTATTCGATATTATCACTCAGTATTCGATAATATTCTATAAATTATCTAAATATTACGATAACATTTCATCTCACAGTCTGATGATTCATAATCTTGTTGTACTTAATTATTAAAAACAACAGTAATGATACAAGAGAACCGTATGTACTCGCTTATAAGTCTCGAGTCTAACTGCAAATAATATAGACTCTGGTCTGACCTCACATAATGTGCTGGCAGATCAGGGTCTATGTTTTGGGGGGTTGGGGGAGTTGTTCTACTAATTACTCCGAACAAACAGCATTGACATGGATCTGCCGGTGCATTATGCAACGGCAAGTCTGGGTCTGTAAAGTTTGCAGTTGGATTGGACTTATTAAGAGATTATATATGGTTAACGGTAATGGGTAAAGGTATAACTCCCCGAAAAGTGCAAGTAATAGATTGAACGAAATAAAGAACGATATCGAGGCCTCAATAAGTTTACATGAATATAACTTTAATTTAAGTCTTGACTTTAACTTTTACTAGCAAAAATCAGGACACTTTCTTCAGTAATTGTACCAATAGTCAGCAAATCAAAGAATATATTATCTACTGAGAATATAAAGCAGTCACTAAAATCTCTAGAAGGGTAGTGAATAAGATGGCATAAAATAAAATAAAAAGCTACCGCCAAGAAATTTCTAAATTAAAGATACTCTTGGAGTCAGATTATTTTAATACAATGCAAGATGAGTACAACGCAAATATTTAGAACTTCAATAAAAATATTGTTGTTTGTTTTCATATTTTAAAAATTTCATGGAATTTGTTCTTAGAAGATTGATTACGAAGTTTGTTCTTATCTCCTACAACCACCTTTAGTTTGGATGACTTCACCTACAGATCCCAATAGTTCAATTTTGGGAACCTTAAATCTCAGTATTTGCTTGCGTGTTCTCATAAAACGAAGCATCATGAAGAACATGTTGACATTTATTAAGCCAGCAAACAACTGAAATCGTCAAGTTCCTTGCCTTAAACACCCTTGTAAGGCATATATTAGAATTTAAATTAAACCCTTACCTTATATAGTGACCCTATCGTACCCCATTCTATCATACATTACTTTCTCTACCAACAGGTACGGAAAGCGTAGAGGTTAAGTGCAAAAGGAAAACATTTCCTGAAACGATATTTCGCCGAAAGGCTTCATAATCTATACATTTCAATCAAAGTGACATTTCGTCGTCATTTTACACGTACATTGGCCTGGCGGTAAGGAGTCGCGTATTCATTACTGTTTCGCATATATACTCATATATTCAGTGCTGTTAGCGAGTTGTACGTTTCAAAATATATACACAACAACATAAAGGTAAGTAATCGTTTTCGTCAGTTATCTTCTGTAAAGCTTCACCGAGAGAGTTTGTTTTAATAAGATGCATTTAATGTTACTTGTTTGTTTGTTTATTGGTCTTTATTAAGGGGTGTGCTCTACGATTGCAATGCAGAGGAGCAATCTTGTTCTATACTTGTAGGTATTTTGACTCGACAAAATTTTATTCTATCCTTGAACGAGACAAAATATACTGATGCAGCGAAATAATAAACTAGGACAGTAACAATAAGAAGGATATACCACATTACTATAATCTTAAATTAGTTTCTATTAGTTCATATTTTTTCAGAGTTGTGGTACCTATTGTAATAATTGTATACACAATTATTAAAATTCTTGCATATAAAAATCAGACGAAGAAATCAGCTGATCAAATGCGCCGTACATGTATTGGTTATGTGGGGGGGGGTTTGTTGTTTGCATTCAAGGAGAATGCGAACGCGGTTAAACTTACATCTAATTTAACTTTCTGCAACGATAGGAAGAACATATTTTATTTCCTTCGTCATAGATGGTTTCTGTATATATTTTATCATAAAACAAGAATTTGCATAGATAGTTCCTATGTATATTTTATCGTAAAGCAAGAATTTGCATAGATAGTTCCTTTGTATATTTTATCATAAAGCAAGAATTCGCATAGATAGTTACAATGTATATTTTCTGAAAAGTAAGATTTTGTCATAGATTGTGGCTTTGTATATTTTATAATGAAACAAGAATTTCTCGTTTTAGACCTGATATAGCATATATTAGCTGTTATTCTACGATCCCTAAACTCGTTCATCCTGTCAAATGCAAACTGCTTGGATCCATTATTTTCGAATTTGACATGATGCCAGATAGATTTAAAGGTGGAGATTGAAAAACCTTCACATAGATATGGATGATGGTCCAAAACAAGTTAAGCCAGAAAATGGTGATAGAACTGTGGCAATTATCAGATCATTTGCAAGGCCAGTTTGTTCGAAGGCATATTCCCATATTCGGAATGGACTTAAGAGGACATGGACAACTCTGCTATGTATATACAGACCCCATATGTAACCCTCACTCTACTGTAAAGTCCTCTTGTGGATGCAGTTCGTAGCTTTCCACTTCACCTTTCTCATTTGACATCCATATCACGCCATGATACACAAACTTAGAAATCAGTCCTTGTTTTGGATTGTTACATTCAAAAGAGATTCTCTGCCTTTGAACTGATGTGTTGATCGTATCCTTCGTTTGCATTTTAACAAAGATAAGACTAATTTAACCTACTGCGTCGACGTTTTAATCTTTCTCCACCCAACGTCAGGACAATTGCAGAAAAAACTTAACATAAATCCTTGATCTCAAAAATTATCAGAAGGTAAAATATTAATGGGTGATCAAACAAGGAATAATTACCAAAGTATAAAACTGACCTTTACAAGAAGTAAACAAAATATTTTAAAGATTTGCATACTTTTCTCAAAATCGCGCATTTGTTCCTTGATGTGAATGAATATATCACATTTGACTAAGTTCCATGAGCTTGGCAAGTCAAGAATGTCAAATTAAAAGATCGCTCATA
>JAECUM010024567.1:0-18320 GCA_016617855.1 Megalonaias nervosa
CGCCACCTTCTCCTTCTTTACCACACGTCGAGAATTTTAAACAGAGACAGAAAGAAGAATTGGAGAAATATTTACAACAGCAAAAAGAAGCAGAACAAGCTTTTCTCCTTCAACAGCAACAGCGAGAAGAAGAAGAGGCAAGAAGGAAACGACAAGAAGAAGAAGAAGAAGAAGAAGAAGAAGAAGAAGAAGAAGAAGAAGAAGAAGAAGAGAAGAAACAAGGTCTAGGAGGGAAGGAGAACAGTGAAAGTCAAACGGTAACGGTACTCTTGGACATTTTGGCAGAGTTAAGATGTCTGAAACAAATGTATCAGACAACTTTATTACGACCCAAGAGAAAAAGGCCATCCCGAGCCGAGCAGCCCAACCAGGTTACTACGCCGGTGATACCACTCCTAGTGAGTTCTACCAAATCATCGACGGGAGCAAGTCCAGAAGTAGGCCTTGGCCGTGGCAAAGACTTAAGGCAGTTAAAGCCGATTGCTTCTCGCTCCTGAGTTTGTTTGTTTTTTTTTTTTTGTTTTTGGTTTTCAGGGCCACTCACTTCTTTCGAAAAGAGATAGTATTCATTTTCCCCGCAATCAATTAAAACTCAAAATCCATTTTTTAACCCCACGATGTACGTGTGTGAGTGCGTGAGTGTAGGCCATTAGTCTAAAATATCAAAACTAGGAGACACTTATGTTTTTCAGGCTGGTCTATTCTAGTACGAATGTTAGAATCCAATGTCACAAAACAACACTTTTTTAAAAATGTTCATGGACTTCTTCTGTCTCTTATTTTTCTTTCACTCTCTCTGTTTTCTAATTTTCTTCACTTTCACGTGTTTTTCTACTCTTCTTAATCACTTTTATCTCGTCTTCTTTTCTTTTCTGTCTTCTCTCTCGGGAAGTGTCGGAGTTCTTCCTTTGCCGAGGGCACGTCTTCTGCTTCCTCCTGCTCCTGTTATTTCTTAGGGCAGTCTGAAGAGCAATGTCCTTTCTCTTGACAATGATAACAGGTATCCTGATTTTTGTCATTTTGACACTGGTCTTGCTTTTTTACGGCCTGGATATTCTGTAGCCCAATGCCCTTTCTTCTGACAGATATAGCAAGTATCTTGACTTTTATCTCGAAAGGAGGGGGAGTAGTCTGTCGGCCTGGCTGAAGAAAACTTTCTTATGACACCCTAGAGGGAAGGTTCTAGCCTTTTATATATATACTGGTCTGACATGGATATAAAGGTGTCCATGGCGTTTCAAATGTAGTCATTTGACTTTTTGCAGTCAAGATGAAATGATCGCATCATTTTGTAAAGAAAGGGGAAGAAAGTAATAGGCAGAAACGTGATTTATCGCCTCGCACAGCAGCTGAAGTCTTGGCTCAAATTCATGCCAGCGATTTTGAAGATGACATGCGTGAACCAGAATCCAGACCCAGAGAGTCTACACCAAGTCAAAGTTCAACATCACCACTAAACCCTGAAAAGTATTACCACATATGGGAGACGGACAAAAACGCTTCTCTAGAAAATTTAGAACCACGGCCCACACGTACACGGTGAAGATTAAAGATTTCAAGTCCGACGTACCGTTGGAGAAAGCAGAGGGGTTCATCACCAATGTGTGGGATTCTTTGTTAACCACACTGAAACAGCAATGTGAGGCCAAAGAAGGCGATTGCTTGAGACTTTCCATTCATCACGACAGTTTGAAATCCCCTGTTTGGATCGAGTTTAGCAGCCCATCAGAATTGACACCTTCCAAAGTCATCGACAAGATTCAACACGTACAGCAATCCAACGACACGTTTCACATCACCGACGGAAACGCGACACTGTTCATGACCAACGTTTCTCTTCCCCAAGGGACCGGATAGCGCAAAAAGGTGTTATTGGTAGACAATGTTCACAGCACCAAAAAGAGTCTCGTCCAAATTAACAATCCTCAAGACAAGATGTGTTTCGCCCGTGCCATCGTGGTGGGACGAACGTATGCCGACAATAACGACACGGCAGAATGGAAAAGAGCTTGGCGAACAATTAAAAAATCGGACCGAGCCAAACAACGAAGAGAAGCAGAACTCCTGTTACAACAAGCTGGCGTGTCCAAAGACACAAGACTTCTTGGCTTCACGCTACACCTTGAAAGCACACACTCAAGAAGTGCGCGCACCTCTCTTGTTTCGAGGCAAAGATTTCAAAGACGGAAAATACATTCACGTCTATCATCACGGTGAACATTTAGATAACATTACAAGTATCACCGGATTCCTGTCATACAGTTATTTCTGTAAGAAATGTGACTATGGCTATACCAATCGAGAAAAACACAAACATTGCGGCTCGAAATGCTCAGGATGTTTGGCCTCTAAACCCTTTCTGGACGAAGGACAAGAACGAGTGCGTTGCTCTGCTTGTCAACGCACTTTTGTCAGTCCAACCTGTTACCAACAACATCGGAAAATGCAAGGTTCACAGCAGAAATGTGCTTGTCAACTCCTGAGATTGTGCCCTATTTGTGGACAAGGCATACGTACCAGAAATGCCAAGGCGCACGTCTGTTCAGGAAAGAAACGATGTCACATTTGTCGCCAAATTGTGGACTTGGAACACGAATGCTACGTTCAAAAATGCCATTCCAAACAGGAAGAGGAAGAAGATGACCAGAAGAAAGGCAATTTCATCTTTTTCCATTTCGTATACACGCAACATACCGGTATTCACATTCCCAATTTCATCGTAGCTAATCGAGCATGCGAGAAGTGCATCCAAGAGCCTATCTTTAGCTATTGCCCTCACTGTAGCAAGACTTCTGGAGGAAGAGAAAAAATCTTTCGTGGACCAAACACATTGGCCGATTTCGCCCAATGGACCTTAGATCCCATGGACGAGACGTGGAGCCAAGAAGACATCGATCGTTACTGAGTTTGTCATCCCTAGGCCACGGTGATGGCTCACAATGTCTCGGGATACGATGGACAGTTTCTTTTGAGATACTATACGGAACATAGTTTTGAACGTCCTAAAGTGACTTCAAACGGAGCCAGAATCATTTCCATGCAAGTGGGAGAAGTGCAGTTTAAAGATTCGATGACGTACTTGGTCATGCGTTTGAGTGGCATGCCTAAAACTACTGGAATGACAGAAATGGCCAAAGGCTATTTTCCGCACTTTTTCAAAACCGAAGCCAATCAACAGGTCATTCTACCCCATTTGCCCTAGGCTCACTACTACAACCCCGAGAATATGCGTACCGAACAACGAGAAGCTTTCTACGCTTGGTACCACACGCACGCATCGGGCCCCTTCGACTTTCCGTAAGAAATGTTAAAATAGTGTCGTTCCGGCGTGGACATTTTACGGCGTTGCTGTGGAAAATTTCGAGAACTGTTCATGGAACACTGAGGGATCGATCCTTTGAAAGAAGCCTGCACCATTGCCAAGGCGTACTCCTTAGTGTACCGCTAAAGATTCATGCCCGAAAACACCTTGACTGTCATACGTCCTCAGACGACGAACTTTGTCAAATGTGAATACTAGGTCAAAGCCCTACGCTGGTTACATTACTTGTGCTGCAGGGAAGACAAATGGATCCAACATGCCCGCAACGGAGAAGGCAAAAAGACCATCGGAAGGTATTCGCTTGAAGGTTGGGACTTAGAAAACCCCCAGATCGTGTACGAGTTTAACGGGTGCTTAGTTCACTGATGTCCCATCTGTTACCCTCAACGTGACACTACAAAACAGTTTCTACAACGGACCATGGAAGTCTTGTACCAGGCTACTTGTCAGCGGCGATTGAAGTTAGAAGTGCAAGGATACCAAGTGGTAGAAATGTGGGAACACGAGTACGATCACCGTTTGAAAACAGATCCCGATTTTAAGCGCATCGTGGAAGTTACATGCTGGTGGACCCACTGAACCCGCGGGACAGTCTGTAGGGAGGACAGACGAATACCACCTATTTGCTGTACCAAGCCGACGAGGAGAAAGGAGAAGAAATCAGATACTTGGAGTTGTGTTCGCTGTATCCTTACGTGTGCAAATATTGTCACTTTCCTGCAGGGCACCCATAATTGCTGATGAAACACATCGTCCTGGACAACATTCGCCAATACGAAGGATTGATCCAGTTCAAAGTCTTACCTCCCACGAACTTTTACCATCCGGTTTTACCACATCATTGCCAACCAAAACTGATGTTTCCCTTGTGCTGTACTTGTGCCGAAACGTGCAACCATGACCAACCTTGTCAGCACACCCAGGAAGAACGCACCTTGACGGGAACGTGGGTCAGCGTGGAATTGTTTAAAGCTCTGGACGTGGGATACCAACTGTTAGAAGTGTACGAAATTTACCACTTTCCAAAGACAGAAAAATACCACAAGGGCGACGAGACTCAGAATGGCATCTTCGCAGACTACGTGAATGTCTTTTTGAAACTGAAACAAGAAGCCAGCGGCTAATCTTCCTGGTGCCAACTCCCGAAGACCAAACGAAATTCAAAGAGAAATACTGGGAGCAGGAAGGGTTCCCTTTAGACCACATTGAGAAAAACGAAGGAAGGCGATCGTTTGCCAAAGGGATGTTAAATTGCATGTGGGGTAAAATGGCACAACGACCGTGTTTACCTAAGACGGAGTATTTGACAGAACTTTTCCGCTACTTTCCAGATGATTCACGACAAAACCAAATACATGAAACGTGTTGACGTCGTTCGTGATGAATTGATCTTAGTCAATTACTAAGAAGAACTGGACTTTGTAGAAGCCGACGAATTTGGAAATGTCATCATTGCGGCTTACGTGACAGCCCATGCTCGCTTAAAATTCTACGAAGCTTTAGAACTGTTAGGAGAACGTGTGATGTACTTTGACACGGACAGTTGCATCTACATCGATCACCTGGGTCAACGTTACCGTGACATCGAAGGAAAGCGTTTAGAAGCCTGAGCGGACGAGCATCCCGACGACAGGATTCTAAGTTTTGCAAGTGGCGGTCCCAAAAATTACGGCAGCAAATACAGGGACAAACAAGGAAAGGTGCACACGGAGTGTAAAGTGAAATGATTTACTCTCAGTTATCGCACCAGTCGAGTGATGAACTTTGGCGTCTTGAAAGAATCCTTGCAGTCTGGATAGGATGGAATTATTAAAGTGACCACCAACGAACCTCACAAGATTGTACGCTTACCAACACACCAAATCGTCAGTCAGGCCCTTGGAAAAAGTGCATCAAATCGTGTACCAAAAGAGAGTTCGACTTATCAAACACTTCACTTTACCGTACGGTCAAACAGGTATAAAACAATGGTTCCAAGACGATAGCCACCAACAAGAGGGATGTCTTCAACACAGCAAGAATCGAGTGAGAGACCCTCTGAAAATTCCAAGTTCAAAAGACACCATTTTCCGGTCCTCTTGCCTGACTATTGTAATTGTGCCAGTCGACTGGAAACGTTTCAAACATGGCCCACGGATAGGGAAGGATTACCTACTGCAAATGTTTTGTCTAGAACAGGATTTGTCTACTTGGGACCTGAGACTGGATTAGGATTCCAAGTACAGTGTTTCAGTTGTGGTCTGCTTTCTGCGTATGGATCGATGTATCTATACAGATTCAGCTATTCTGGAACGTACTCGATGGACTCCACACTGTCCTTACCTTATTATGGCCTTTCCACTCATCACACTACGGTTCAGGTATGACGGTACCTTAGAGAACCGAAGTCCAAGAAGAAAAAAAAGGAAGCCTTCCAAAACTGGTCATAAAAAAGGAACGATGAACAAACTCGAGACTTTATTTAGACTAGTATAAAAAGGGACAACGTCCAAGACTGATTGTATCTAAAAACAACAAGCGAGAAAGATGAATTCTTTCAATCAGCAAGTATCAAGCGTAAGACTCAAGTTCAACGAGAAACTCGAGTACGATGCTATGCCTTGCGATGGCAGGGATGCCGTACGATGTGACCTCAGCGATTCAGTGCCACATCATGGGATCTTTGCTATGACCACTACTGCTATACCTATCATGGAAAGTGATGCTTTGCGTGTCCATCCTGATGGATGCGAAAGCGATGCCACTCGTCATCGTTCACCTTGTCACTTTACTGGCTTTCATGGCTGACGTCATCATTATGAAACCATGCGGCTACCACTCTACGGATGTCATCCCAAACTGAGCAAACTCCTGCGGATTTCACCGTACCCTCATCGAAATGAACCTTTGAAAGACGAATAGTCGTTCCCTGTAAGACTGCCTGAATACTGCGACGTTGAAGGTCGATTCCAAACCTTTCGACGAAAATGGCCTAAATATCTGGGAGAACCCACCCTGAAGAATTAGCTAGAGCCGGATTTATCTACTTGGGGGAAGGGGATAAAGTCAAGTGCTTCAGTTGCGGTGTGTCACTTCACGAGTGGGAGAAGAAAGATTCCGCTTACCTGGAACATGCTCGATGGTCTCCGGATTGTCACTACCTACCTTTAGTGGGGCCTCGTCATTGAAGTGGCATACCATGTAGTTTAAGAAACCAGCTTGGCTAGGAGTCAAACGTTGGACAACACCTATGCAAGTATTTAAACCCCATTTGAAAAATAATTTTCAAAGATTTCCAAACGAATTGCAAGAGATGAACTACAAGGACATTTGGCTGGGACTTCCCAGAGCAAAATCTCAATTGGTGACTGAGGTAATTTTATGTCGAGAAATTCACAAGAGGAAATTGACAAAAGTCAACAAGCAAGTCGGATTTCTCTGGATCAAGTGTGCTTTCTTAAGAATATTCGGCTTTAGACCATTTACATTAGAAGATTTTAATGACATTCTTGACCGTTTCTTGGAATGGCAGTGACCAGAAATTACTCACTACATTCGTTAGTTTCGCTCTAGGAGAAGTGTTTGACTGACATGGTGATAGGTACTTTACATGAGAACATTCGTGGTTTGGCTGTGGAGCTGAGAGAACGCATTTACCGAGAGTTGATCAAAATACAAGTGAAACCCAAAGAACAATTGCATCCGTCACGTCACCGATGTTGGAATCGCTGGTATTTAATTGGCATAAGAGGACTGATCCATTTCAAAGCCTTTCATTGGTTAGACATCGATGAATCGCGTAAAATTGATAAAGCTTTGGATGCCACTTATCATACTTACAAGGTGATCCTAATACATCGAATTCCAACGGACGAGTTAGAGGATTACAACAAATCTTTACAAGAACTATTCTCTTTAGTTGAAGAGGAAACTTCTGTGCGACGTGTGATGTGTGAGTTAGTAACTAAACATGTTTGGTGCGGTACTGAAATAAAACCGATGCTGTACAAAAAGTACACTTATTACCTTACAGCAAAGAGGGTATAAAAACGGACTACCATGCCACGACCTTTATCAATCGTGATACAACAGATTCCGTGGAAGGAAGTCAATAACAATATTTACATGGTGGAGAATTACCAACACCTATTACGAGAACTGTATCCATTGAATTGGTGTCCAAGTGTGGTGTGTGTCTTAGTGATTTGCTTTCTAGGGTTTCGTTTACCGGCCCATTCCTTGTGAACTTTATACGAACAGTACATACCAACCAAAAAAGCATGAAAGTGGTCCCTTTAAATGTAAACGAGCCACACATTCTGTTAAACGCTTTGCGCTTTCATATCGATACTTCTCGACCTCTACAGGAAAGAAAGATTCGTCAGCTTTGAGGTACTGAAGATGTGTACGATGATGTGTTGTAGCATGCGACTTACACCCTCACTAGAAAGATATACGTAACTGGGAAAGTTGGGGTTTCGAAGCTTGGACAAAAGAAGTGGCACACTATGCCCTAGATTTGTCACCCTAAAAAATTATAACGTTCAGTTAAAAAAGTAACTGTTAAACCTGTGTTAGTGACAGTATCAGATGAAGAAGAAGAACCACTCCCTTCAGGACAGGACAGGACTGTCATTGACATCCCCGAAAGGTCATACCGGGAGGACCCTGTGTGACAGTACCAAAGAGTGTAGAGACTGTAAGAACATTACACACTGTCCTTACGACACCACATCTTGATCACCAAAAATGTTGTACAAAGACTTGTTTATATTCCACTATGATCGTTTTGATGTGTCTTTTATTCATGTACTAATCCATTTGGTTTTTATGTATTTTTGTCTTTCGTGTAGTTCATTTTTAAAGATGGCAATAAACGTGTCCTGAAAAAAAGTATATAAACTCTTGTCTTGTCTGTTTTCGTGTCAAAAGCGACATTTCTTACAGTACTATGGCTATCTCTATTGTCTCTGATCCATCTTCCTCCACTTTCAAAGTAATCGACGAACACTTAGATCGTGCCAGTTGGGAGGCCTTGTATCTTCGTCATCCCTTTAACATGCTCATTGCCAGACCTAGCGGTTCAGGCAAAACCGAATTTGTCAAACGTTTGATCGAACATAAACATCATTTGATCGATTGCCTACCTCAACTAATCGTGTGGTGTTACAAAGAGTGGCAATCGGCGTACAGCCTTGTGCGAGAATGTCAAGGCGATTCCATCGTCTTTGTGGAAGGCATTCCTGGCGAAGACGACGGGATCGTCTCTGACCCTAGTCAAACCCATCTAGTCATCTTCGACGACATGTTAGGAGAAGACGAAGAAGAAACTACACTCTGGTTTGCGCGCTAAGGGCATCATCGTAATGCTAGAGTCATTTACATCACTCAAAATTTGTTTCGACAAAGTAAAGCCCATCGCACCATCAGTCTCAACGCTCATTACGTGGTCTTGTTTAAAAGCCTTAGAGATAAATCGCAAATGCAAGTCTTAGCCACAGATAAGAACACCTTGGTTGACTCATGCGTACGACGATGCCACTAGAACCCAACACGCTTATTTACTCGTGGATTTAAAACCCACCCACCCCGATTATTTGCGATTTCGTACCTATCTATTTCACCACTGGTGCCACAATGGAGGGCTTCTCGTGTACACGCCCCCGTCGTCGACTTAACAACAACAACAACAACCAAAAAACGTTTATTAAAACCTCGATCACTTTGGGTCTGTTTCGCACATCGTCAACAACACACAACCAACAAACACAGATGTCACCCCCCCAAAAGACATCTTTCTTCTACCCCTAAATTAAAGAAAAGGAAACGACTTCCGGCTCGTTTAGTCAAACATTGGGACATGTTGTCCGTCCTGTCCAAAATTTCTCTACCCATGCGAAAGAAACTCATTCAAACCGCCTCCAAAGACGTCATCGATACCGTGAGCGAATACTGTCTGAATGTCTTGAAATGAACAATACCTTTGTCTAAAACCAGAAAAAAATGCTTAGCCAAACATCGACTCGTTCTTCGCCGAAAGGTCCAAAAGAAAATACCCATTCGTCAAAAGAAAAAGATGTTGGTGCAACGCGGAGGATTTTTACCCCTGTTAGGACTTCTTACCAATGTAATAGCGGGACCAATGTTGGGTATCTTGCGAAATATTTTATCCACCATGGCTCCAAGATGAAAGTGTCAAGAGGATAAATGGGACCCCTGGAATCAATGATCTCAGATGCCTTACAAACGATGGATGAAATACCATCCTTGGCAAGAACAACGGACCCCACATTTACCTCCCAATTCTCATTTGACCGAGGTGTCCCAGTTACAACACGAATTGCAATCGTTGATGGATTGCAGCGATTTGTCAGAAACGGAAAAATTGCAACGGTACGGTCAACTGTTGCAACGGCTGCAAGTCTTTCACCAGAAAGCTTTAGACGAAGCAACTCACTCTGAAAGATTTTAAGACCCTGATGAAAAGTCCATCACCACCACTACCACCAGTAGTCAAGACAGATATAGGCCCACGGATACCTGAGGAAGAAGAAGCACGAGAAGTCTTTCAAACACCGTCAGCAGCTCCCATCTTTAGTAAGATTGCAGCGTCCTTGTTGACCCCTCCCCCCAACGTCAACGAGAACTTAATGCTTGGGTTAAAAATATGATGTCCTCTCCTCCTTTAACAGAAAGAAGGGAAACCAGAAGTGAAAAAAAGGAAACAAGACCAAAGCCATTCCATTACCGCCGCCACCAGCACCACCACCACCACTGCCCTCTACTACTACTCCCGTGGTACATCAGACACGTAAAGCCGTTTCTAACCCCCCCTCCCTTCGCCCCATTCAGAGTAACATAAGTGAAGAGTGGATCACTTATTAAAAAGATGGAAAAGATGTTAGCCAGCATTTATTACGATCCATCCCATCCTGCAGATTACGGAGTAGTTAAGACGTTGTATCGTGCTGCCAAAACTCGACTGAAAAGTGTTCGCTTACCTCAGGTGCAACGATGGTTGCAAGAACAAGCCACGTACACCTTATACAAACCCGTTCGACGAAAATTTTCCAGAAGTCGCACCCGAGTGGAGGGTATCAATGATCAATGGCAAGCCGATTTAGCTGATGTCTCTCATTTGGCCACCTACAATCGTGGCTACAAATATTTGTTTTGTGTCAACGACGTCTTTTCCAAATTTGCTTGGGTCGTGCCATTGACTTCAATAACGAACAGTGAGTTAGTGCGAGCCCTAAAACTGGTATTGCAAGTGATCAGGCGTCACCCTCTTTGATGGCAAACCGACAAAGGCACCGAGTTTCTGAAACCAGCTTTTCAAAAAGAATTGAAGAAACGTGACATTCATTTTTTCACCACCGAGAATCATGAAATCAAAGCCAGCATCGTGGAACGTTTTCAAAGGACCTTAAAAGAAGGCATGTGGAAATATTTTACGCATCAACACACTCTCAAGTACATTGACGTCTTGCCGCACTTAGTCCAAGCGTACAACCAATTTTACCATCGGAGCATCGGACGTGCCCCTCAAGAAGTGACTCCTAACAACGAAATGCCCGTGTTCGAGCGCCTGTTTGGTAAGTCCCCAACGATGACTGTGCCCAAGAAAGGTGGAATGTTGGCAGCAGGAGATTGGGTGCCCGTTGTCATAACCAAACGCACTTTCGACAAAGGTTATTTACCCAACTGGACCACCGAATTTTTTCGTGTCACTGAGCGAGTGCGTGGCCGTCATCCTCCGGTCTATGAATTGAAAAACATGAACGGGGAAGTATTAAAAGGAAAGTTTTACTTGCCCGAGTTACAAAGTGTGACCAAAAAGAAGACGAGGTGTACGAAGTCGAAAGCATTCTCGATCGAAGAACTCGTAAAGTGGGAAAACGAAGTGTCAAAGAAGTGAAAGTACGTTGGAAAGGATGTCCTCCCAGTTTTGACTCTTGGATCGACGCTTCGCAAATCATCGACTATAAAAAGAATTGACCATCATGCCCTTCAACACAGCCTCAGCTACTGCAGTGACCATTCCTTCCCCCAGTTCTTCTCTGCAAGATCTACAAAAGCAACCCTTGTGGGTGTGGTGTGGAGAACGTGTACCTGAAACGCAAATCGTCTTTTTCCGCCAAATCTATGTGGTGTATTGTGTCATCGGTGTTGCCATTGCCAATTTGAGTTTGCAACAGGGAGAAAAACAATTGTGGACCATTTTCCTGAGCGGTTGCATCGGTTACCTTCTTCCCAATCAAACCTTGAGATATTCCTTCAACGGGAACAACAACGTCAGTGCCCCTTCCACCAGTCACCATTCTAACAACAATCCTGTTTTAGACACTCCTCTGCCTTCCAGCGACCCCTCGAACGCTAGAAATCTGGAATTATGGATAACCATTTTTACTTAACGTTACCCAGTGACAGTTCCATGGAGGTGTTTCCCCACAATACCTTATGTTGTTTCACGGACAAATTACCTCAGGCCATCTAGTTGGATCACGAAGCCCATTGGGAAGTGGCTTTAATGCAAATGATTCTCCCTACACAAATCAATATATCATTGAAAATCAAAACACTTTTACGGTGGAAGTTATTGACCCGCAAGTGCAACAAATCTTGGATGAACTCAATACTGCAGGTGACTCTATGAAAACACAAGACACCAAAAACTAATCGCTCCTCTTGTCGATTGAAAATTTCCCCAGTTTATTATTTTAGTGGGGAACATTTGGTTTACGCGATTGCTGACATGTTCAATGCTATGTTTAGTAAAGTCTTGGAGAAAACCCGAAAAAGTGTCACGATCGAATAAAACAAAATATCTCGTCTCCTAATGATCAAATTTTCAGAGGACAAAGTATTGGCCATTACATTTTGTCCTGAATTGTATGACGTTTTGCATTGAGATCCCAAGTTGATCAAGATTAAAAACGAAATACCAGATGTTACCGTCAACTTGGATTTTGCGAAATATTATCGATTCCTTGTAGAAATGAACCAATGACTGAATTTGATTTTTGTGTACTCCGATGTGGTGGAGTACAATGTGGTGGGACACACCTCCGTACCGTTACTGCGTGTCATTCCTTTCAAAGTGGATTCTGCCACAAAAGTCTGACGAGGAAGGTGGAAACACCTATCACGTTCACCGCGAATTTGTACAACCTCACTATTTGCCCGCCAGTAAGTCGTATTTCGACACTGTCAACATTACTATAAAAGGAGATCTGGGACAAAATATTCCATTCACCAAAGGGAAAGTCACAGTGAAACTCCATTTTCGAAAAGGATTACTCTAACCCCTTGTCAGGCGTGTATCCTGTGTACCAAGGAATCGCTCGACAACGAGGACATGGTTTAGGAGATATGCTGAAATCGGCCTTTCGTTCGGTGGCTCCCGTTTTGAAACCGATGGTGACACGGGGATTGCACGCATTGAAAGATGCCGCGTAAAGAATGTTTCCAAAATGTCATTATTGACAAACAAAACCCCAAAGAAGCTTTCTTGAGAGCAAGCAAAAATGTCTTGCGTGAAACAGTCAAAGACATTTTGGGTCCACGAGGAACTCCTATAAATGACCTGGACGATGCCAAGCCAGGCATTCCTGCTCCCCTAACTCCACAGCAAGGACAAGGCAGAAAAAGACGACGAAAACACCCCTTCAGAGGGTTTCACACCCCCAGAGCTTGAAAGACTGAGAAAAGAAAAACCTTCGGAGATTTAGACGTTTTTGATTATCAAAAAATCACAGAGAGAAAGAAAGAAAATGATGCACCGAGAGTCTTGCGCCGGTTCCAAATCGGGACTGGATCTATTTGCCATGCCACCCACCATGATGACGATGCAAGAATCCCAATGGGTCGAATTTCATCCCGTCTCCTCTTCGACGGATTCAGCTCCCATCGAGTTTGAAATCAACAGACAACCCGAAAATTACATCGATCTGAATGGCAGTTACTTATATCTGAAGCTCAATGTGATCAAAACGGACAACACCAATCCGGGAGCCTCTGTGTGAGGTCAAGCTTGAGGTGATGACACCAACGCCTTCACAGCCACCACTTCCACAAAAAAGACTGCCACAGCCTTTGCCACCAGTACCACCAGTACCAAGAGTCGCTGTCCCCCAGACAGCAAACTGGGAGGAGGCATTGGAGGAGTTGGAGAGACAACGACAAGAGTGGGAGCCACAGAGACCTCATCCCCGGGTGTGACATAGAAGAAGAAGACAGAGGGAACAACAAGTGTTCACTATCCCACAAATAGACGAATGGGACAGTGAAGCCACTCAACCTCCATCTGCACTCCCAAGAGAAAGATTGAACTGGGAGCAGGACTGAAGTAGACGTTGTGTCTGTGGGGCCAGACCTGGGAGGTGCCACCATTAGCCAGGTGTATCTGAAATTTAAAAAGAATAAGAACCCTTCTCAGGGCTAACCAGATCTCTAGAAAAGAGACACTATTCTAGTTACCAATTTGTGTGAGTGTAGAGTAGTGTGACTATAAACACTCACTCGTTTACTTGTGTGTGTGTATGTGTGTGTGTGTGTGTGTTGCGTTCACGTCCGTTTCTGTGGATAATAGATATGGTGTGTTTTATGCGTTCGAGTACGTTCGTATGGATAGTAAATATTGTGTGTTTTTTTCTCTCTTCCCTTCTGTGTGGATAGTAGATATGGTGTGTTTTATCCGTTCGCGTACGTTTGTGTGGATAGTAAATATGGTGTGTTTTTTCTTCTCTTCCCTTCTGTGTGGATAGTAGATATGGTGTGTTTTATGCGTTCGCGTACATATGTGTTGATAGTATACATGGTGTGTTTTTTCTTCCCTTCCGTTATGTGTGGATAGTAGATATGGTGTGTTTAATGCGTTTGCGTCCGTTTATGTGGATATTAGATATGGTGTGTTTTTTCTTCTCTTCCCTTCTGTGTGAACAGTATACAATATGTGAAGTGTGTGTAAGGAATGTTTTCCTTCACGTCCGTTGTCCACGGATATAAAGCGGAGCGCTTGTCAGTCTGGCTGCAACAATTTATAGTTTTACAACAACAACAATCAACAACAACAACAGTCTGGCTACCCATCACACTTCAAGATGGACGCCGGGGAGGACGGACGTGCGCCACGCTGCTGCCGATGCTGCCGATTTCTACAAACACATCGAAGCTGCACTTCAAGGGACTCAAGAAAAACAACAAAACAGATGAAAAGGATTCACGCATGGAAAATTATCTAAGGATATCACCGAAACTGAGAAACTAGGACTACAAACAGCAATCTACACGCCGAGCACATGTCTGCAGCTGCAGGGGGTCTCTCGCCAGAACAAAGGAACAAAGGAAAACTGACCACGGAATGGACTAGACAAACTACACAACACACACATCGCGCAAGGTAAAGAATTCATATTATAACTATCGATACTAATATTCACCCTATTTTAACTAATACAAAACTTAATCTTATTTCCATTTATAACAAACGTAATACTAGTTTAAATTCGTCTATTCAATAAAACAGGACTGGCTTACCGCGCAAGGTAAATATTTCACCTTAATATTAATAAACTCACTATATAAATACTAAACTTGACATTTGTTATCTCACCGTCTACTCAATACTCCCCCGTAAGGGGAAAAACCCTTTATAATTAAAACATTAATACTTATGCTAACTAAAACTAATGTAAAACTTAAATCTACTTCCAAATCTCGTTTAGTCAATAAAACTGCACTTGCTTTTAGTCTAAAATTAAGAAATTCATTTATTATTAACACACACCACATTCATGCTACAAATTTAACATACTTAAAACCCAATTGCAATTTATAAATCGTCGTTTACTAATCCAAAACACCAAAATAAGCTGTTTCCGAACAACGTTTTCAATATTTCATCCAGGTACCACTTTCAGTAATAGTAACATGCCCTATAGTTCACCCCAATAGGATTGTAACAGTATACAGCGCAGTAGCAGGACGAACCTCGCAAGTCAATTGAATACACCCATCAATGAGTCATCTTATTGCTGATAATAAGACTAGGCACTAAACCGCTACCGAATACAAGCATATTGAACTGTACGGCATGGAATCTCTAGTTTCCCACACTAAAAGTACTTGTCGTAGAACAGCGCTAAGGACGTACAAAAACAACGTTATAGAAGCGGCTTTTAAACATAAGGTTAGAGGATATATACGGTCAATCACAATGCAGAATCCATCGTAGAATTAAATCAAAATAATAAAATAATTCAATTCCTTATACTTAAACAACCCCATTTCACTTAGGAGATAATTAAATAATAAAGAGGAAAATGTAAACCAACAAAATAAATACCCACAAATTAAAATATAAAAAAAAAAAAAAGAAAAACGAAACATTACTAATACAGACGGACACTACTACACAGAGCAACTGCAGAAAAGATTAACAACTTCCCAGAACGGACCAAAGGATCACCCGCTCTACACCATTGGAGACTACCAGCAATCGAGAACAGAAAAGGGAAAATGTACAGAGAAAAGATGCACATTTTCACTCAATCGCAGCTAACCACTTCAGAAGACGTCAACATCTGCCAATCTGAAAAGATTGATAACTTGCCTATCTGAAAAGATTATAACTAACTTGCCAATCTGAAAAGATTATAACTACTTAACTCAAATTGCCAGACAACCATCAAAGCAAGGGGCACTCCAGGTAGCACTCCCTGCTGCCCCACAAAACCCCAACTAACCCCACCGGACAAGCATGGCACACCCGGACAACCTTTCCGGACAAGCACAGCGGAACCCGGACAAGCGAGAGTACAATAACAAAGGCAAGTGGCAGTCCAGGTAGGTCTTCCTGCTGCCACACAAATCCCCGACCCCACCGGACAAGCATAGTGTGCCCTGGTTCGGACAAACTCAAAGGCAAGGGGCAGTCCAGGGAGCTCTACCTGCTGCCCCACAAAACCCTATCGGACAAACACAGCGCACCCATATCGAGTTGCAATTACTCCTCGCAAGAAGGAGATATTGCAGTACCCAGCTCATATGGATTTCAATTAAAGTTAAGAAAAAACCAAGGGTCTTCAATTTGGTTCATGAAGGCCCGCTACCAAAACAAACGTGATCCTTACGATTCCGCCTCGTCGTCAAAAACAAAACCTACATAGTCACCAAATTAAGATAATACAAATGGAAGGGCAAACCTTCCCCAGATTGGTACAAACTTTCGGAAAACGGATAAGTACACTATGTACGCAAAATTCAAATTCAACAATAATACCCAATCCACCAAAATTAAAACTCAACAATTGCTTTACCAATTGAATGAGTGGCTCACACAACATTGGTATAAGGAAGTCCATTAGCATAACTGGACTAGATGTGACATTAAACCCGACCTCGCCGTTAGGTCGGGGGGCGTGGTTGCGGGTCTTGGTGTGCCCTGTGTGGCTGTCCCTGGGGCTTTCGGGCCGTTTCTGTGCTGCCTCCCTTCCGGGTCTCTTTCCGCCTTTGCCTCGTTACGGACATGTCGGCTTGCTGGGTATACGATCTGAAAACAAACTAGGGAGCTATGATGGCACCATACTCATAACCCCCAGGAGGACGTGAGGGCACAATACTCACACCTTGAAGGGCCCAGCCTAGGGCTCTGACAGGCAGTGGTGGCACCATACCCACACCTCCGAGGGCCCAGCCTAGGGCTATAACCAGTCGCGAAGCACATTGTACATATGCGACTATAATCCAGTCAGTCAGTCAGTCTGACGAGGTTCATCATCATGCAGTCAAGATGAACGCCGGGGAGGACTGACGTGCGCCACGCTGCTGCTGAGTTCTACAAATACATTAAAGCAAAAAACATCGAAGCTACACTTCAAGGGACTCAAGAAAAACAACAAAACAGATGAAAAGGATACACGCATGGAATTTATCTAAGGATATCACCGAGACTGAGATTTTAGGACTACAAACAGCAATGTACACGCAGAGCACATGGCTGCAGCTGCAGGGGGTCACTCCCCAGAACAAAGGAACAAAGGAAAACTGACCACGGAATGGACTAGACAAACTACACAACACACACATCGCGCAAGGTAAAGAATTCATATTATAACTATCAATACTAATATTCACACTAACTTAACTAATATAAAACTTAATCTATTTCACATTTATAACAAACGAAATATTAGTTTAAATTCGTCTTTTACAAAAACAGGACTGGCTTACCGCGCAAGGTAAATATTCCACCTTCATATTAATAACTCGCTATATAAATACTAAACTTCCTATTTGTTAAATCACCGTCTATTCAATACTCTCCCGTAAAGGGGGGGGGGGGGGAAAAACGGCACTTGATTTTAGACTAAAATTAAAAAATTCATTTATTATTAACACACACCACACTCATGCTACAAATTTAACATACTTAAAACTCAATTGCAAAACACAAATCCTTCGTTTACTAACTTAAAACATCAAAATAAGCTGTTTCCGAACAACCTTTTCAATATTTAGTCTGGGAGCCACTTTCATTAATAGTAACATGCCCTATAGCTCACCCCAATAGGATTGTAACACTATACATTATACAGCGCAGTAGCGGGACGAACCCCGCAAGTCAATGTATACACTATACAATATACAATGCAGTAGCTAGCAGGACGAACCCCGCAAGTCAATTGTATACACCCATCAATGAGTTATCTTATTGCTGATAACAAGACTAGGCACTAAACCGCTACCTGAATACAAGCATATTGAACTATACGGCATGGAATCTCTAGTTTCCCACACTAAAAGTACTTGTCGTAGAACAGAGCTAATGACGTACCAAAACAACGTTATAGACACCACCTTTAAACATAAAGTTAGAGGATATATACGGTCAAACACAATGCATAATCCATTGTAGAATCAAATCAAAATAATAAAATAACTTAATCCCTTATACTTAAACAATCCCATTTCACTTATTAAATAATTAAATAATAAAGAGGAAAATATAACCAACAAA
>JAECUM010024569.1:0-18914 GCA_016617855.1 Megalonaias nervosa
AATGCACCAAAACTGCATATTTCATTAACTTATTGTAATTGTATACATGTATCCTGGGTCGAAGAGCGTGTTTTGGGACAGTCTAAAGATTTTTCATTCAGCTAGTATCAACAAGAGAAAAAACTTTACTGATCTTACTCGATAATTATACAGGGTAGAATTTTACTGATCACTGTCTTTTTATTAGGTTTGATTGTATTTAATTGCCTACATGTATCCTGGGTATTTGAGGGTGTTTTGGGGCAGTCTTCTGCTGTTTTATGGTTGTCATATGGTCTTTCATTTGGTGATAATTACCAACATAGGGAAAAAACTCTCCTGATCTTACTCGATAATTATACAATGCAGGATTTTACTGATCACAGTCTTTTTTAAGGCTTGATTCAGTATAATTGTATACATGTATCCTGGGTAGGTGAGAGTGTTTTCGGACAGTTTTGTGCTAGCCCCATGACTTTCAGGGTGATAGGCAGAAAAACTAAACTGCTGGATATCTAATTCATGCTTAAGTTCTTGGAAATAATCAAATATAAAATTGCTGGACAGATTTGGGGAGGCAAACAAGTGTTTAAAAACATTGCCTAAACTTTCAGAACAGTTTTTGCTTTAATATTCTTCAAAGGAATAGTAGTAAGATATTGTCTATATCACGTAATTTTAACATTGTTATATATAGTATTTTTTATATTTAATTACAAATTACGTAAAAAATCAATTAGAGATATAAAATCCTTATAGTATAATGACACAAAATCTGAGATACATTCGATTGACAGCAGAGGAGCAAGAAGCATATCATGTTCATCCGAAGTATAACTTCTACGCTGGAAATGCATTAGGTTCGGTTATTAACATAAAATCTAAAAAATCTATAGGAAAACCAACACCAGCGGGTTATAAGATTAGTGTAAAAGGAGATAATGCTGAGAGAACGGAAATGTTTAGAAAAGATTTTATGTATACTTTGTTCTGCGATGATATTCCAAAAGGACAAAGAGTCTATAGAGTAAATGGCTCGATTACTGATGACAATATTGAAAATCTATCTTTACAAGATGAGTTTCAACGTCATAAAGTATTTGATTTATACGAAGCAAATGATAAGGGAATTATACGACATATAAGGACAAAAAAAGTTATTGGAAATTTGAATAATAGCGGATATTTACATATAAATGTCAGAGGAACACTAACCGATCAAGTTAGTTATTATAATCACCGTTTTGTTTATGAGACGTTTAATGGCGTTATTCCAAATACTTTATTTATTGACCATATTAACAAAAATAAAACTGATAATCGTTTAGAAAATTTAGATCTAGTTACATCAAAAGAAAACAACCAACGTGGATCTAATTTTGACGGTAATAATTTCAGAAACCCTATAAGATCAGTTATTTCAGTAAATCTTGAAACTGGAGAAGAAATGAAATTTAAATCAATATCAGCTGCAGTAAAATATCATAAAATTGATAGTAAATCAATAAAATATGTTGCCGACGGCATAACTAAATCAGCAACGTCAATGTCAACTTTTGATAGATTTGGTTTCAGATATGATGATTAATGATATTTTGTAAATCTGTCTTAGTAAGACAGCTATGTGCAAATGCCATAATATCATCGCGATCAAATTTTAATGTTATAAAAGCATTTTCATTAAGTTTATTTTTTTCTGCTGCTGTTAGTAATATTTTATGAGAATCACCTTGCGTAACAATAACGTCAACGGAATACGAACTATAACCCGACAGACATTTTCGAACTGCTTCGGCTAGTTCCTTGTAATTTAATATATTAACCTTTTGATGATATTTTATCTCGTCAGTCATATCTTATAACAATAAATTAGATAAAAGTGTATTATAATATGAACTTGATGAAAAGACTTGCTGAAATATATGCGGAAGATGCAATCGCAGACAATGTTAAAATCACTGGTGATAAAGTTGCCTGCGATAAAGTAGCAGACAATGTTAAAATCTCTACCGATATAATAAACAAATCTGCTAGTTATAGCGAAGATGATATTTTGTACAACAATGAATCTGACGATGATAATGAAATAGTCACCGTCGCTGACAGAAAAAATTACAGCAGACCAACAACTGGACAATATAATGTTAAGTATCACATTGCCAAAAAAATAATAAAATTTAACTTTACTGTTGCCGAACAACAGATATTTTGGCAGCTTATCAGGCCGTTTTTAAATCTAAAAATAACTGGCCAGCGAAGGAGTATAAAATACGATTTTATTTTTGCTAAGATATTTAATTTAATGCCAGTTGATGATGAAAGAAAATTACATTTAATTTCGTTATGTAAAACTATCAAATGTAAATCTGTGCTTGTCAAATACGAACAAATTTATAATAACGTTATTGGATCGACTTAGTTGGTACCCAGCTATTAAATTTATCGCTATACCCACGCCACTTGACTAAACTTTTATCGCCTTTTCTCCTAATCACTTTTTCGATAACGAAAACATCTTGCTCAGTTTTCTGAAGTTCCTGCTCGTAAAAACTACCAGTTATTGTTTCACCTAATAAATCTTTTAACGCGTATGTTACAGGTATTGTTAAAAGTACTTTATCAACAACAAATACTTCTTCAGTCCAGTTTGGAGTAAATCCTTTTTCAAATGTTTTTTTCGTCAAAGAAATTCTAACTTTATCACCGACTTTAAATTTATGTCTGCGGTACATGTTTTCGTTTGCTAATATCGGATTTTTGATTGCGTTGTTTGGCGATAGTTTAGTGGTTCGATGTTTCGTGTTATTATATTCGTCAACAATGTTTTGTAAATTGCCAATATATTTATTGGTATTTTTAGCTGTCAAATATTTGTGTATTTTTTCGTTTAGAGTGCGATTAAATCGCTCTACTACGACACTTTTACCCTCGTTTCCTGTAACATACTTTTTAATTTATTTTGTTCTAGAAACTGCTCAAACTTTTTATTAAAAAATTCTGCTCCGTGATCGGTCCAGATTTTATTCGGTTTTCTTTCCGTACTTGTTATTATTTGTTTTAACGCATCAGTTATCGACGTTCCTGTCTTATCCGAAACAGGTACACTAAACGCGTATTTACTAAAAATATCTATGACATTAAACAAGTATTTCTTATTATCATTAAATTCTGCTAGATTTGACACATCTACTAAATCTATCGCCCAGATATCGTCAACGGCATTTGCGACAACTTTACGTCGCGTAAACTTTTTTTTTTAGGTTTGTGTAGTTCGGCTGCGAGATCGTCATACAATTCCTTTCCGAGTCCTAATTTATATTTTGCTCCAATAAAACCCTGTACCAGCCTTCTATCAAAACGTTCTCGCATATTTGTCGGCTCCATATCACGAAGTTCGTCTAACATTACTTTATCACAACCAGCCTTATCTTGCTCGTTGTCCCTGTAACAGATATCATGACGCATTGCTATTGCATCAACTTGATTGTAAGGTTCTTGTCCTGGCAGTGGATTATCGTTCTCGTCAAGTTGTTTATCAAGAGGATTATAAGGTCCAGTGTATTTATGGCCTGGCAATGTCCAACCTCCTTTTGGTTTTGGTAATTTGCCAATAAATTTATGTATATCTATACCTGTACCTATTATTTCTCTGTTGTTACAACGTTGACAATATGTGACAATTTTATTTTGCTCAAGACATAAATCTCTGTCAGAATCACAGTTGCATATCATTCTATATTTTTAGTCATCTACTAAAATAATCTCCCTGACTTTGTCAGGGGGAGGGCAACCAGCTCCAGACGTTTTCTTTAAAAACATACTTTTTCTTTTTCCACAGATTGCACAAATACTTTTTAGCATCATTCTATTATTTTTTGTTTTTTCCGTCGTCTCATCCTTATTTTCTGTTTTAATTTTACATTTGAGACAATATGTTGACATTATATATTTGTAAGTTTAGATAAAATTTATTGCAAGCTTTAGATAGCTTTACAAAAATTAATTGCAATCTCATCATTAGCGTGAGAAGGTTGCTTATCAAACTGCAAAATAAACTTTAAAAAATTAGGATCTTTTGACATCTGTTTAATAAACATTATACAATAATATCCGCAAGCAGAAGTTCCAACAGGTTGAAGTTGATTGGACGAATAATATATTTTTTTATATTTTTTGTTTATATATTTTTTTATTGCATCGCTCGGAGGAAGTCCAAACGAGTCAAAATAATTGTTATTATAAACTGCTACCCAATGCGTTCCTGACCCGTCATTGAAATCTTGTATATTTATCACGCATGAACCCAGCGACGGTACAGCGCTGACACCTTTGGTGTTGAGTTCATCTTTAGAATAAACTCCGTGAAATCTGCTAACTGTTTTTAACTTGTCAAGTATATCAAAGTTACTTAGCGGGGTGGCCGTGTTCCCGGCAATGTTAGACCACGTCCGATTCCTAGCAGATTTGGCAGTAGACTTCCAGCTAGTCCCGCTAAAAGTGGAGCGAAAGGAATAATTCCTCCTTGTTTTGTTTGATTGCGTTTCGTTGTTTTCTTTTTTTCCGACGATTTTGTTGTTTTCGGTTTTTTCGACGATTTTGTTTTTCGTTGTGGCATTATATTTATCAGTCACATAAAATTAAACTTTAGACTATTTTTTTTATACCACTACCCTCAACTGCTTTTTTCGTTGCGCCAGATATTGCGCCAGACGCTGCTGCTAGTCCTAATGTACCTAACACCGGCAAAATTTTAGGTAATAACGTGCTGGCCATTACAGATAGTGCTGGACCAAAGAAACCACCTTCCACCACAATGCGGTGGGACATCGCTGTTATTTGTGCGGCACTTAAATTTAAAACAAAAGGTTTTTTTTTTTTTTTTTTATTTGCTTGATTTTTGGTTAACATTAATTTTGTTAAAATACCCGTTTGAGAGCCAGGATTAACCTTTAATGATACCTGTCTCTGCTTTTCAACAGCAGCTGCTAATTTTTTAACTTGACCATCAGTCAAATATATTTCTTTTACAATATATTTTGTCATCTTATATAACGATTGCAGATTAAACTTGGACTGTCATTTTACCTCCAACGGAGTCTATCGTAACAAATCTATCGCTTATCACTAATGCATATACATATAACGGCACTGGAACTGCTGGAAGTTCGAGTGTCCAGGTAATTTCTATATCAGCTGTTGAATCAACTAATCGCTCGCTGTGTTTACTAACATCAAAATAAAATATTGGATAAAGTGTACGAAATTCCTCTACTGATATCTGAGATCCATCTTCAACATCTTGATATTTTTGTACTGCGTCGAGTAAATACATGTACGGTCGAGTAACATTTTTATTAGTATCATCTGTAAAATTGCATTCTATCGCTCGTTCTGGATACTGCTTCGAATTTAGTCTAGCATGTATTCGTCTAATATTAGCGTTATCAAATATCGCATTATTTTGTTCTTGGCTACCACGTTGCGCTTGCCGTTGAAATACGACAAACAATTGTCTCGGCAGTTGTTCGCTTGATGTTGTTGTAACTCGCCATGTGTAGTCAGTAGTATTTGGAACTGCTGTTTGATATATTTTATGTTGCTGAAAATAAATCTTGTTTGTATGTTTCTCAAGCATACTATTTAGTTCTGCCGCTTTTGTGATCGACGGAGTTATACGCGGCATCCACAGCGCAAGTTTGTTTATGATAAACTGTACATCAGCTCCACCTGACCTAAACAGACAGTGGTTTTGTTCTGCCCGATCTAAAATAAGTGTATGCTTAACTCCACGAAATACTTTATCGTAATCGCGACAAAATCCAAATATTGTACTTAACGGAAGCATCATTGTAATTTGACGTGATCCTGCTGTAAGTGCCTTTCTCTTAGCATAACCTTCATTATAACGCTGATTTTTTACGTTAATTGATTTATTAAC
Source organism: Megalonaias nervosa (assembly GCA_016617855.1). Taxonomy (NCBI): domain Eukaryota; kingdom Metazoa; phylum Mollusca; class Bivalvia; order Unionida; family Unionidae; genus Megalonaias; species Megalonaias nervosa. The sequence goes on from JAECUM010024569.1 coordinate 5,918, forward strand.
TAAATCTAACATTGCAACACCGTTCGCATCTGCAGCTGGTGGTGTTATACCAAAATTATTACAAGCAGCAGTAAGAGAAAGTCTTGTAGCGTCTGCATTAGCGCCTGCAGCTGGTGGGGCTATACCAAAATTAGCAGCATTAGCGATAAGAAAATCTCTTACAATTACAACATCTGCATCATCATTAGCTCCGTGTACCAAAACACCTTTGGAGAGAAGTTCATTTGGTACGGCTAAACCACCAATTCCAGTATCTTTAAACCACATCATATTCGTTGCAGTTGATCTGGAGTAATCGTCGGAAAACGAAATAATATTTAAGATTGTACTTGCAACTTGTAAGTGACTTGAAATATCCTCAACAGTTTGATTAGCTAGTTGATATCTAGCACTTTTGAATAAACACCAGCCGTTATTTATAAGAGCTACTTCTGCTCCAGCTGCAATTGCAGCAGGTGGATTGGCCACTGTCATAATCTGACCGCGAACTTCTAACATTGCCTTATGAGGCAGCAGAAATACATCTTCGTCTCGAGTATTAAATGTTCTAATACCAGTTTTATTTGGTTCATTAGAATTTTCATCGAGATACTCAACATACTCAAATTCTGTTACAGTGTCATCGGTGTCATAAGTTTCTGCTAAATCAAGATAATTTTTAACAGACATTTTTTATTTATTAGATTATATAAAATTTTATTGCGGCGCCGTTACTTTAGATATTAATTTTTGTATAATCTGCTCGCCTTTTGGTGATAAAAGTTTTTTCGTTGTTGTTATCATAGCACGTTGCGTTTCATTTGTTGGAGCGATTTCTGAAATAGCTTGTTTTATATCAGATGTAGACGGTGCGCCTTTTATTTTATCAGCTATTTTTTGTCCCACCGCAGTCCCAGCGGCATATGCGGCTCCAGTTGCAAAAGCTTTACCTGCGTCAAGTGCAATTGGTGCAACTTTACGCGCAATTCCCGGAACATTTTCAATAACTTTAGTAAATATATTCCCAAAAAATCCTCCTACTATTTTTCTTCGATAAATTTTTTTTTCTCTGTTTCATTATATCTGATGCTGTATAATTTTTATTGTCAATCACGAAGTCGCAATAACTTTGTTATTGTACGCGTAAGTGTAAATAATATGTAACAATTTCGTTGTTCAGATCTAATTGCCTACCAGATTGATCTGTTAATTGCATTGTTATACTTGATATTTGATTTTCAACGTTTAACGGATAATAGATAATATGACGCGGAGTGATTTGCATGAGAGAACCTGGCGGAACTTCTGGTGAGAAACTGTAAATCGTTTGCCCTTTACTGCCCTGGGCTGAGTAAGATCCAGAAGCAATAGAGCAATTTACTAATATTGTATTTACGTCAGTTATATTTACCGGCAGTTCACCGTCATACGTAATAGGTTCATTAGGATTTAAATAATACTCTCTATGTTCAAATCCTATCAGTGGTGCGATACTTCTCGGTGATATAAAACTAACTGACATATTTTTTATTGTCATTCTAGCTCGTAACGTGTTATAATTTGCTGCTAACTCGAAATTATCAGGTTTCATCTTCTCTTTTGCATAAGCTCTTTTATCACTCTGTTTAGATCAGTAATATTATAAGCTCCTTGTGGAATTTTAAATGTTTTCCATTGCGTGTCTCTTATTGAAATAATTGCAATCTCATCATTGACACCAGTTTTTACGTTAGCCATAGCATTCCAACAAGTACAAGAAATTAATCCAATTTCATACTGTTTCTCAGTATCAAGTTGTATTGGCGGAATATAATTTGCTGAAAAATTTGCGCTATCTTTTGCGGTTGTACTAGAGTCTAGCAATAATGTTGTTGACATTGTTATTTATTATATTTTTTATAAAATTAAATCACCTAGATTAAGTCCTTTGATTTATATTAAATCAAGGTGTAAAGTTTCATACTCGTCAGATGTTAATAAATTTTCCGATCTTAGATGATCAAGTATATCAATAATTTCATTGTCAATTTCAACACTAACATTCCCAGCTTCTTTTGATGATATTAATAGCATTAATCTGCCTATCATTTCGGCGGTTGATGTAAATATTTTTACACCTGTTCCAGTTTTTACTCTTACAGATTCTCTATATTTTTTAACGCGATTATCATCGACTGATTTAAATTTCCTATGAAAATTCCACCCTTTTCCATATTCTTTTCCTCTATATTCTACCACTGCTATGGAAAAGGTATTAGCTATAACACCTTTCCTAATTATATCAAAGATCGTAATTATATCTTCTTTTATGGCTTTATCTAATTCTTTGTTAGCATTATTACTGTCTGTTATTATTTTATTTAATATAACAATAAATTCGTCGTATTTTTCTTTTGGCCAAGTTTTTATTTTATCAATATCAGTTATATTATTATCTTTTAAAAAATCATTATATTCCTCATTTGTTATTTTATCATTTGCTTTTTTTCTAATAAATTGTCTTTGCTCTCCAACTTCCATAAACTTTAATGTTAACTCGCCGACTCTTTCTTGCTCTTTTTCAATATCCTCTAATGTTTCTGATAATTTTCCTAATATAGTCCTAATTTCATATGAAGTTAATTCTGCTAATCTTTTTTCAAATAAAATCGGATTATTGATCAACCGGTTTAGTTCATCTTGCCTATCGGCGGGATTAGCAATATTCTTTACAAGTGCCTCAGCTAACATTCTTTTTTCCTCGTCAGATCTAGCAATAATTTTTTCAGCGGCTGCTTCTTGTTGTTCTTTAACTAATCCAACCAAGCCTTTTTCTTGTAGTTGCTTAAGTTTTTCTTCTGATAGTGGTTTAGTTTCAGGTTGTTTACCAAGTAGTGCTTCAGTAACTGGTTTGAAAATCGTAGCTGTTGTTTCTGCAGCAGTTACTTGTCCACGACGTGCTTGTTGTACTCTTTGCTTAAACGCTGCTTGAGATTGAGCAAGTTTTTTCAGATCTTCTATATGTTTTCTATATTTTGCTCGTTTGTCCATAATTATTATATATACATTTTATAAAATTGAAACGCCTTACTGTAAGTAAGTGTTAATACAACAGCGAAACATTTTAGTTGGATCATGTGTAAGTTTATCAAATAAGAAGAAGTTATATTTATCTTTTGTAGCTTTATGATAAAGTTCGATAAATTTATCTTTTGTTACGTCACCGCATTGTTCGTTCGCAATATTTCTGACGTCAATATTCTCCAATCCCGGAAATAATATAAAACAACCGGTATTTCGCCTAATAAATCTATCAACATTATAAAAACCTTGAGCTAAATAAATAGAATTACACTTTTTATTTCGCGACAGTGAAAAATATGATCTTATTTTATTCATCTCCGTATTATTTATCGGAATATCATCAAAAACTATTATCTTATCTTCAGATGCATCAAGTTGATTAACTGGAATAAGATCTTCTGGCTGTCTGATTATAAAAAAATCTTCACCAGCCTCAAGATCATCACGAAGTTTGTCATTATATTCGCTTAGTAGCTCGTACTTATCTTGCTGTGGATTAATTGTATAAATATAAACTCGATCGTAGCTAAAATTATCGCCGAGAAGTAAGTTCATAAGCAAATTTGTTTTTCCCGATCCAGTTCGCCCAACAATAAGATAATGACAATCTGGAAGTTCATTGTTATGTTTATGTTTCACCAACCGATCTGTATCAAAGTTTAATATCGACGATTTTGCCATCGTTGTTATATAATTTTATGTAATATTAAACTAACTAATATTGACAATTTTATGTAATATTAAACTAAATAATGTTGACAATTTTATGTAAGACAATAAATAATGAGCTACTATACAAAATTTGGAACATTAACAGGAGATTTATTGACTGAAGGTTATCAAGGTGACTTATCTAAGTACGCAACTCTTGATCAGCTAAGAAATGAAATCGATAATTTATTAAATCTCACAAGTGTGGATCAAAATGAAGTTGTTATTTTCCAGGATAAACAAGGACGATTAAAAACGAGTAATGTACAACTGTCAAATGTACTTGTACGAATTCCCACCGCGGTTGTTAATAATATTGTTACTTTTACAAATCAAGGTAAGATACAAGATTCCGGTAACTCGATTAACGATTATATCAAAAAAGCTGGTGATTCATTTACGGGTCACATTATTATGAATCAAAAGAAAATTATAGACCTTGGAAACCCAGCCTCAGATACAGACGCCGCAACAAAAAAATATGTCGATGATCAAGAATCTAAGTACGTATTGGCCAACGGTGGCATAATGCGTGCATTTCTCAACATGAATAACAACGGCATTAATAATCTTAGAACAACGGAATATGATTTTGATGCTGCAACAAAAAAGTATGTTGATGATAAGGAAATTCCTATAACAACTTCGTTAAAAACAATCGGTGATGAAATGACTACACTTAGTGTTACTTTTTCTAGACATGTAGAAACGTTCTTAAATTTTCGTAGAAACATAAACAAACCCTTTAAAGAATTTTTTGGGGAACAACCAACCGTTGAAATAAAACTAGCCGACATCAACACGAAACTCAATGATATTGTCAGTGGAATACCTAGTATTGTTCAAAAAACTAATCTGATTAAAATTCCACATGGACAAATTAAAAATATCGTATATACAGTAGCATCAGGATCAACAATATGGACACCGCAAAATAACACACTCGAACATACCGTAGAAGTAACTGGGTTATACAGGTTATCTATGTACGGTTCGGAAATTAATGCTGCCACTTCATTATCACCGAATGAATATCATAATCCTCTATTGGTGATGCTAACCAAGAATATGAAAGAAATCTTTACGTTAATATCAACGGAAATGCCTCCGAGACGTTACTGGTGGTTTCTGGAATTTATAGCTGAAACTTTTAATTAATTACTTAACATCATTAGGTATAATGAATCAAACCAGAACCAGCATTGTTGTAAACTAATATTATATAATGAAAAAATATATATTTGATTTCAATCACATTTCAAAAGAAATTCCAAAACAAGATGTAGATGCTCTAATGCAATATTACAAATTTTATCATAAAAAACTTTGGTGCGTGAAAAAATGTTACAAATATTATACCAAAATACTTCGAGTAATATCATATTTACCGTTGTTATTGACCGGATCTGGTATAATTTCGAGTGGTGCATCATTAAACCCGTTTTTGTTAATAATATCGGGTATTGGTGTTTCTTTTGAAACAGCGTGTAAAAAGATAGAACCTCGACTCGCGACTGAAAAAAATAGTTGCCAAACGGCTAGTATCACCTATAAAAAATTACTTGATCAGATACGATCTTACTTGCGTGGTATAAAATATGATATGAACGATTTGATACGTGAGTTTCGTACTATTGACAGTATGTTAACAGATATTCTACCAATGAGAGTTAGTAGGTATGATAAAGATTATCAAAAAAAGTATGATAATGAGAGGGTATGAAATATTATCTAAACAATAAAATAATATCACTTACCTGATCTCGCTCAGTAAAGATTCCCCTTGAACATGCAGCATGCAGTGACTATGAGAGAATTTGACCGCCTTATATATACCTGTTCTGAAAATTAATCTCATCACCGTTTTGAGACACTTTAAGGTATTAATTTTCCGTTGTTTCCGTTTACGTGATCTCCGTATGACTAAGGTATTTTACCTATGTTCTGGAAAATTCTAGATAATCACGTGATCTCCGTATGACGTGTTAAGGCATTTACCTGATTCGGTTGTCATAGAGATATTGATTTTTTTATACTGCGCAACGGCTAGGCGTATTGATTAGACAACATCTGTTACAAAGTCTAGGTATGCATGTTATATATTAGTGTAAAGTTATAGAATTATATCTGAGCTCAAAACCTGGTTTCAGTTTTGTGTAAATCGTTTGGGGTGGGAGTTTTAGGGTCTCTCATAGAGGTAAATTATATTTGTTAGGAGGTTGGAAGGGGGGTTAAAAGGTTTTGAGATAGAATCGGCCTCTTGGTTTTGAGAAAAATAAAAAAAATCGTTTGGGGTGGGAGTTTTAGGGTCTCTGAGAAAGTAATTTGTATTTGTTCTGAGAGTGGGGAGGGGGGTTAAAAGGTCTTTGATATAGAATCGGCCTTATATCTTACTACTGGAATAGTCTGTGGAGATCTTGAGGACGCACACATTATGGTCAGCAAGTATTGGTTGCTTGACTTGGTATTAGGTAAGGAACCGACAGTCTAAAATATTTCTGCTAAATGGCTTGTCAGATGGTCAAATGCAGGAATAGGTTGCAGATGTCCCTTAGATATCCTCTGACTGGGAATTACTACCATTTGACAAGTGTGACAAAATCTTTGGTACTTATCAACATCATTTTTAATTTTCGGCAAATAAAAACGATTCAGGATCTTGTGATAAGTCTTACTGACACCAAAATGTCCAGCTTAAGGAGTTTTATGGGCTAGACTATGAATTTCGTGTCTATAAGACGTAGGAATAACAATTTGATTGCTCACTGACCATTCATCACCAGCAGGTACATCAGGTGGTCGCCATTTTCTCATAATAACCCCATTTTTCATAAAGTAACAAACTTGTACTTGTGTGGCTTCAAGTTCTGAAACCCAGTCTTGTGTCTTCTGTCAGGAATATAACTTGGGGGCCTATAACTCACATTAAATGTCTTGCATGTTTATAAAGAAGCTGTTACTTTCTATTCAGATATCTTACAACTTACAATTTTCAAGGGGTTTCTATTATTCTGTGAAGAAACTTAACTTACTTATGAATCTCTCTCTCTCTCTCTCTCTCTCTCTCTCTCTCTCTCTCTCTCTCTCTCTCTCTCTCTCTCTCTCTCTCTGTGCTGAGTGATTAAGTCACTTAAATTATGGAATTGACCTTATCCATTCTTCCAAGGCACATATATTAGGGAGAACAGACCAAATTTAAAATTTCATCTCAGGTTCATAAATATAATAGTTTTGTGAAGATCCAAGCATCAGAAAAAAAACAACAAATTAGCAAATAAAATATAATCCTTTTCCCGGTTTTTGCTCATAGCAAGTGCAAACAACTTTTTTATTGCCCGCAAGAAATAAATTCTCCAAAACGTGAGCATTTTTTGTACAGTGTATTTGTAAGGGTGCAAATTTCTGTCGATCTATGAAGAACACATTGAGTTGGACAGGTGAACGATTAATTAAATTTATGGGGACTGGCGCGTGTTTAAATCGACGTAATGCACTGATTGGCAGATATCACTGTCATGGAAGCAGTGGTTCTTAATTAAGCCTTCGTTTACTTAACTGAAAAGGATAGGGGTTAACTTCCGATCTGTATGGAGAGTTGTCAGTTTGAAATTTTCCAGGAATCAGTATTTGGTAATCTGAGGTTGTCAGGCGGACTACTTTTTTTAGCGCCTTAAATATTTAATTCGAATTGGTTACGCTGAATAAGGGGGTGTGATTCCACATGAAAACTCTCGGTTTAAATGTGCATATCGCAACACTTTTAATCAGTCGACACCATTTTCTGTAAGAGAAAACAAAGGTAGAGGACTCTGGGTCGAATTTAGAAGAAATTCAATAGTAATTAGGATCCAAGGGATCGGATGTCTGGAAAAATCTACGAACTCAATTCTAGCGGTAAATGCTTGAAGACACAAGGTATTTTGCGTCAGTCTCACGTAATTTCTGGATATCCATATGATGATTTGTTTGATTTATTTGCTTATATTTGCATGATTTATTTGGTTAGATTGGTAGATCAATTTTCTTGATATGAATACAACTGTGCGAGTTCATCTATATGAATCCGTACAATGATATTCTTTATATAAGTTTGATGAATCGTTTGAACGTATAGTCTCGTTTGTTATAGGTAAACATGTATCTAGAATTTCATGCCTTACTTTAGCTGATATGAGTTTGGAGAATCCGTGTAAATTCTCCGATTTAGATAATGTCACGTATGATAAAGACTTGAGTGCATATTGACTGAAATTAACGTTGTTAGACCATGTAGTGAGGTTTCATAGATGCTAGAGACTTGAATGTGTGCATTCGCTCTAAATGCCGTAGTTGGGTCATGTAAGGAATTTCATTCATTCATTTGTGTAATTAAGTCGGGACCGGAACTGATGTCTCGGGGTGTTGTTACTGTAAGCAGTGTTGAAATAGCAGGTAGGGAGTACATTAATCTTAGGAAACTAGGTTTGTTTATGGTCTGCCGTGTTTAGTTAGACCAGATGGCCGTTGGTATCTGTTTGAATTCCGATAGAACTTATCTGACATTAGCGAGAGGAGAAGGTAATGATCTCTTCCCAGTAGGGTACCTAACAGAATACTCAGGTTGTCACTTTGTTTACTTTTGCAAGGTGAGATAGTTCCACGTGACGTACCACTGACGTATCCACGTGACGTCTCCAAGGGAAGTATCCACGTGACGTATCACGTACTTACAAAACCAAAGTGACCACACAAAGTTGGAGGCCGAAAGAGGCGGGACACCTGAGAATTTGGGAAAAGGGAAAAGTGGAAAGGACCCAGACTTACAGGCACAAGGAAGTCAAACGAACAGTCGCAGCGAATTTGGACTGAACCAGAACCATCAAGTTATGAATCTGTACAAGGTAGTGATTTCAATCTTTTCACTCGATTCGATGATGAATTAATTCTATCACTTAACAGACCGGCTATTTGTATAAGCATATTTGTATTTGAAATTCGTTGAATAACTTAAATTAAAAGTGTATCTTTCTAATGTAATGCATTATCACAATTGTTTATGAATTTTATTGTTTATGAATTGTTGATTAAATTGTATTGTTTGTACATGTACGAGGGATCGTCTCATTCTGTTCTATATATCTGCTCAGATCTTCAGCTATTCCATATATAAGTTTCACACTTTATATTGATATAGTAGCAAGATAAAAGGCCGATTCTAGCGCAAGACCTCTTTTTACCCCCTCCCCACTCTCAGAACAAATACAAATTACTTTCTCATAGACCCTAAAACTCCCACCCCAAACGATTTTTTTTTTATTTTTCTCAAAACTAAGAGGCCGATTCTAGCGCAGATATAATCCTATACTTTTTACATTAATATATTACATGTGTACCTAACAGATGTTGCCTAGCCTTGTGTAAGGTAATGTGAAAATCAATACTGCGTCATCCAGGTAAAATGTATTAGTCATTATGCAACGTCAGCCTCAATCACGTGATTTTCTAGAATCAGGTAGAAGATTGGGGATTCTATAATACTCAATCACGTGATTTTCTAGAATCAGGTAGAAGATAGGTAATTTTCCAGAATCTCAATCACGTGATTTTCCTGAACAGCAGTATATAATGCAGGTAAAATTTCCTTCTGAGGCACTTTCGAGAGGACGTCTTCACCGAGCGGAATCAAGTAAGTGATATTATTTTATACCCCATCACCAATTATCAATGTTTCTACTGTTGATATTAGAAATATTTCATCATCACGATAGTAGAGACTAAACTTTACTTTACCGCTCACACAGCGACGAGACTCAAATAAATCTTTTATTTGTGGTTTGTTAAGAGGATATTTTTTGTTGATAAAATATACTTTTGATCTATCAAGATCGATTGTAAGTTTAGTATATTTTTGTTGGCTGATCGGATTGTGAAGGTTTTTAAATTCCTCTAACAACTTTTGGCTCAATTGTTCGAGGTAATTGAAATACTCGCTGTCATCAGATCTGGTAAGAGAAAGTTTTAGCTTATCTCGAACTGCGGTAAAACATATACCTGATGTTTCATTATTAATTTCAACTGTCAACTGTTTGCCGTCCATCATTAGATATTTGATCTTGCTATTGTAACTGTTTGTGACTGTCAAATTTTCAAACATTATTTCTAAAGTTTAGATAAAATTTCATACCTTAGTTATCAAATATAATATCGAGTATAGATCTATCATCAAAACAATAACCAAGTGCAAATGTATCTACTCCATTTTCGCAATAACGTTTGTCATCAAAATTACTCAATCCGCGTTTGATAATGACATCTGTTTCGAGTTTATGATGATTCGTTCGAATAGCCATTGCTCTTATAAAACTAACTCCGCCGTCAAGCGCGTACTTGTAATCATCAAATTTCATAAACTTTTTAACAAAATCGCGAGGCAGACCTTTTGCTTTTTTCGTTATTTTATTATTATCTAGCAATACCGCGTACATTTTACTGCGTAATCCAATAAAATATTTGATGATGCTCGAGTTCATTTCATCTTTGAACTTACCAATAACCTTTTTATTTGTATCGTCATGAAATTTACTGTCACGAGGGTAATCGGAAAGATCAAACAGATGTCGATTATCGTATATATCCTGATAGACGTCCTCACATTTGATTTCGTACACGAGCGAATCGGTATCAGTAAACAATAATCTACTGGACGGCCATTGATTTTTAACAAAATTGTAATGAAAATCGTACATGAGCCATTTCGATAAATCTAACACGGAAGCTCCAACGTAAATTGGCTTGTTTAGTTTTAGATTTGTTTTTCTTCTTTGTATCGCGACAAGATTTTCATTAAAACTTTTCATGCTAACAAAATCATCGTCTGACACAAGTTTGTTTCTGCGATTGATATCATTAACTAGCTCGATATTTACGCGTTTTCTAATATTTTCCATCGTCTTACCAAAAACGGAATTGTTCATGAGCTTAAAGAAGTTTTTTTCAAAATCAGTTTTTGCTACAGCTCTTCTAGAAGTATTTGAGTTAATATAACCTCTCATCCACGGCGACTGATTAAACTTTAAAACTCTATGAACTTTTCTCAGCACAAGACCAGCATCTACTGCTTGTTTTAAAACTTTGTAATGCAAAACATAATTACGTTTATTAAACAAATTTGGTACTAATTTTTTTACTATAGAATTTTGTCTTATTGATGCTATTGCTTGTTGTTCTTCAGATAATAAACTATAATCTATTATCATCGATTCCGCACAGAAAGGATAATCATTATGTAGATTGTGAAGCGAAATAGGATAATCGAGATCAACTTCAACGAAATACGAGACATCGTCGGGTATCTTTTTTTCTGTTTCCAATAGAAATCGATCGGCCGTGATCCAACGAAATCCACCAAAAGGCATTGCTTCTGCCATAGAATAACCGTACAAATTATTACAATCTAGATAAATTATATACTTCGAAGGAAGCTTAGGATTGTACTCTTTTAAGTATTTGTTGTTTGCTTCCGCATACTTTTTTGTTATCACGCTAATACCGCCTCGGATACCTTTTTCGATAAAATTGAACATATCAATGTCAGTCAGTAATTCTAACCTTATTTTACTAAACTTTAACACAGCGTCCCACGACAGCCCGGGAGCAGAATAATACCAACAAGGATCTAGTCCATAATTGTTATAGCTCACTTCTCGAAAACTTTCAAATACGTCCGCCAGCAATAACACGTCAGTTTTTAGATACAAATCATGATAATCTCCGAACGTCTTACAATCAAATTCTTTCCAGATATCTTGTGCATATTTGTACTCATCATCGGTTATATTTTCATTTTTAAGTTGTGAGTAAAATTTGTCCTTGTCAGGTAGCGAAGTTTCATCAAATTTACTCCAATCATCGAGATACTCGTACGGAAATACTCCTTTTTTGGTCAGTAGATTAAATTTATCTCCAAAACAGTCTTTTAGGTTATCAAACTCGCTACAACCTTTTACCAGCTCATCTAATGATGCCGCCATAAACTGCAGGCTGTCAATAAAACGCAACTTACCTAGCGTAACTGACATATACTTTTCAAAATTATTTGGTATGCACTTGATTACGTTATCGAGTTTTAAGCGAGATTTTACGTCAGAATCACCAAAAGCTTCTACGATAATGTGGCTATCGTATCCTCGAAAGTTATGAAGAATAACTGGAATAAAATCTGGAGCATGAAATTTTAAATTACACTGATCATGAGCTGCTCCACGGTACTGTCCGGTCAAATGACAATGGTCATGTACTTTTTTGTTATCGTCAAAAGCTTTTTCACAAATATGACAAAATTCCGCTTGCTCGTGATCAGATTCTTGTTGTGACGTCAGTTTCATCATTGGAGTTAATCTTTTCAAACGATAAAATATATTATCAACTTCGCTAATTAACTGCTTGAGAAGCCAGACAGCTGGATTTTTACCGCGATATAATTTAATTGGTTTAGATAATCTCGAATCAACGCAACAAACTATCTTATACGCTACTCCGCACGGAACATGATTTTGAGTTTTTCTTGTACTCGATTGGTCAGGATTATTTTCTACGCCAAGTACAGGTTGAAGTAGGCATTCGAAATCAGCGTATATGATGAAAGGAATTTTTAGTTTGTGATTGTGATTGACAAACTGCAATAAACTATTTTCTTTGGATGGCATCGTTATTCGTTGTACGTCACTACAGTACTGCAAATGCTTTTGTAATGTTTCATTATCATTACAACCGTGCAAGCAGCGATAACAAAAGAACGTTTTCTTGTTTCGTTTATTATACTGTCCGCTAACTAGTTCATTAAAGTTTTTAATCCAAACGTAATGATTTCTATAAAACAGTAAGTTTATAGTCGATTGTGAAGCTTTTTCTGAAATATACCTAGGATATACGTTTTCTTTTTCATCTAGTCCGAAAACGTTAATCGAAACATTATTTTGCTTTTCAAACCTTGGTATTTGATTTTCTGCCACTGGAAAGTCAATGCCTTTAAAATTTAATCTTGACACGTGACTAATATACTTCTCAACACGACCAACGTCTTTTTCTGCTGGAAATAGCGCAGAAAGAACAGCCCATTGGAAACATTTGTTATCAACATTTTTCACGTTTATACAGCATTTTTTATTTTTTATTTTTGGTGGCAAATCAATATACGAACTACCGCGTAACACGTTATATTTCATTGTGTGAAATAAAATTTCCTTGATCATTTCAAACTTCCAAC
>JAECUM010024570.1:0-20097 GCA_016617855.1 Megalonaias nervosa
TTACTGCTAGGTATTCACACTTCCATGTACAATCATGTTTACTGCTAGGTATTCACACTTCCATGTACAATCATGTTTACTGCTAGGTATTCACACTTCCATGTACAACCATGTTACTGCTAGGTATTCACACTTCCATGTACAATCATGTTTACTGCTAGGTATTCACACTTCCATGTGCAATCATGTTACTGCTAGGTATTCACACTTCCATGTACAATCATGTTTACTGCTAAGTATTCACATTTCCATGTAAAATCATACTTACTGCACACATTTCTATATACAATCATGTTTACTGCTAAAGAATCACACTTCCATGTACAATCGTGTTTACTGCCAAGTCCTCACATTTCCATGTACAATCATATTTACTGATAAGTCCTCACACTTCCATGTACAATCATATTTAGTGCTAATTCCTTGCATTTCAATATACAATCATATGTACTACTAGGTCCTCACACTTCCATGTACAATGATGTTTACTGCTAAGTCCTCACACTTCCATTCACAGATCAGAAGACAATACAAATGTTTTTTTTATTTCATACAGACATTTCAGGACTTTAAGGTGTGAACATGCATATGTACATGCTAATAAGATTACACCCAACCCATCTTTAATAGTCCCTTGTGCAGGCTAAGATTACGCACAACCCATCTTTAATAGTCCCTTGTGCATATGTACATACTAATAAGATTACACCCAACCCATCTTTAATAGTCCCTTGTGCAGGCTAAGATTACACCCAACCCATCTTTAATAGTCCCTTGTGCAGGCTAAGATTACGCCCAACCCATCTTTAATAGTCCCTTGTGCAGGCTAAGATTATGCCCAACCCATCTTTAATAGTCCCTTGTGCAGGCTAAGATTACGCCCAACCCATCTTTAATAGTCCCTTGTGCAGGCTAAGATTACGCCCAACCCATCTTTAATAGTCCCTTGTGCAAGCTAAGATTACGCCCAACCCATCTTTAATAGTCCCTTGTGCAGGCTAAGATTACGCCCAACCCATCTTTAATAGTCCCTTGTGCATATGTACATACTAATAAGATTACGCCCAACCCATCTTTAATAGTCCCTTGTGCAGGCTAAGATTACTCCCAACCCATCTTTAATAGTCCCTTGTGCAGGCTAAGATTACGCCCAACCCATCTTTAATAGTCCCTTGTGGATATGTACATACTAATGAGATTACGCCCAACCCATCTTTAATAGTCCCTTGTGCAAGCTAAGATTACGCCCAACCCATCTTTAATAGTCCCTTGTGCAATCTAAGATTAAGCCCAACCCATCTTTAATAGTCCCTTGTGCAGGCTAAGATTACGCCCAACCCATCTTTAATAGTCCCTTGTGCATATGTACATACTAATAAGATTACGCCCAACCCATCTTTAATAGTCCCTTGTGCATATGTACATACTAATGAGATTACGCCCAACCCATCTTTAATAGTCCCTTGTGCAGGCTAAGATTACGCCCAACCCATCTTTAATAGTCCCTTGTGCAGGCTAAGATTGTGCCCAACCCATCTTTAATAGTCCCTTGTGCAGGCTAAGATTACGCCCAACACATCTTTAATAGTCTCTTGTGCATATGTACATACTAATGAGATTACGCCCAACCCATCTTTAATAGTCCCTTGTGCAGGCTAAGATTACGCCCAACCCATCTTTAATAGTCCCTTGTGCATATGTACATACTAATGAGATTACGCCCAACCCATCTTTAATAGTCCCTTGTGCAGGCTAAGATTACGTCCAACCCATCTTTAATAGTCCCTTGTGCATATGTACATACTAATAAGATTACGTCCAACCCATCTTTAATAGTCCCTTGTGCAGGCTAAGATTACGCCCAACCCATCTTTAATAGTCCCTTGTGCAGGCTAAGATTACGCCCAACCCATCTTTAATAGTCCCTTGTGCAGGCTAAGATTAAGCCCAATCCATCTTTATTAGTCCCTTGTGCAGGCTAAGATTACGCCCAACCCATCTTTAATAGTCCCTTGTGCAGGCTAAGATTACGCCCAACCCATCTTTAATAGTCCCTTGTGCAGGCTAAGATTACGCCCAACCCATCTTTAATAGTCCCTTGTGCAGGCACATGTATGGCATGGTTGACTCTGGATGATATTAACCAACTGATTTCAATTACCATTATATTTGGTCAAGGTATTTCTTGGTCTTCACATAAATTTAATGTGTATGAATCTGATTTTTCTATAAACTTACCATGACCCAAACCTCCAACCTCTGACCTTTAATCCCATAATCCAAAGATTAATTTCTTACCCTAAATACAGACAATCCACAATGTTTGGTCTAGAAACTTTAATCTACAACAAAAGATGTTCAGCTAATCCCTTTTAACATAGAAAAGGAAAAAGACTGAGTGTAATCTAAAGATGTACGTATAGACACAAATGAAAAGTGATCACTTTAATGTACATACAGACACAAATGAAAAGTGACCACTTTAATGTACATAGAGACACAAATGAAAAGTGATCACTTTAATGTACATATAGACACAAATGAAAAGTGATCACTTTAATGTACATATAGACACAAATGAAAAGTGATCACTATGCCAAGTTGATGCCAAGAACAAAACAATAGACATACTTTCCAAGATGGCTGCCGCTTCTGGATTCCTGGATGCAGCTACCTTTTGGCCATGCATATTTCTATGGAATTTCCTTACTGGATATACAGCTGAACCTTTACTGGAGTAATCATCAAAGTTGTACAAGTTTGCCACTTTGCGATAGAATGGGAACAAGTATGAGTTCTTGGTCCATCCATATTTACGGAAAAGTATCTGAAAAAGAAAGTTTACTGTACAACTACCATTTTATCAAGAACAACGATCCCATGAAAGAACTGAACCAGAAAGGAATGTTGTGGAATCCACATTAAATCTTTTTCTTTTATTCATTTCAACTTCTAAGTAGTGAAACTATCTTTGATATTCTTAAGAAACTCCAGCATAAAAAATTGGGTAGCAAAACTATATTCTCATATGTTCAAGTTAACATATTCATGAGATAATATCAGATTTAGCCACATGGATAAAGCTATAATTATTTATTATTTAAAAGAGTTAGGAAAGAAGCATTATTCAAGGTATTCTTCAGATTTGTCCACAAACTGTACAATTAAAATCCTGAATGACAACCTCACAACTTTATATCAGACTGCTGACTGTCAAATTGTTTATTGGAATCAAACTAAATACAACATCTGATCAAAATATTTATATAACAGTACAAGTCAGTCAATTTACAAGTCATTGTGCTTATAAGTTAGTGTGTTTATATACTCAGTGAAATATACAAATGTAAATAAACAATGACCTCTTACTTGAAACCTAGGTCAGTTGGATTTGGTATTCAAGCTCCTTAACAAAAGTGCAGATATTTGATGGTCAGACATTTGGCATTTGTATTTAATGCATCATTGAAATTACAGGTCTTTATGATCAATGCTGGAAAGACTTTATGTGTGAAAAAGACAAAGCAGCAAACTAATGTATCAGGGTTATGGCCATGATGACCACAGCAAACTAATGTACCAGGGCTATGGCCATGATGACCACAGTAACTAATGTACCAGGGCCATGGCTATGATGACCACAGCAAACTAATGTACCAGGGCTATGGCCATGATGACCGCAGCAAACTAATGTACCAGGGCCATGGCCATGATAACCATAGCAAGCTAATGTACCAGGGCCATGGCCATGATGACCGCAGCAAGCAGTCTGTTTAAAACTGAGTGAAAATAATGGGCCAGTCAGTGAAAATAAATATGTGTGTGTGTGTGTGATTTATAAAGTAGCTTTATTAATTTTTGTCATATTGCTTTGATGTCTGCAGTGTGGCAGTTTATAGTGATGTCCAGCACTGAGGTACCATGCCAAAGACATGTAACATCATGTTGCATCCAGTCACATTATCCTGACACCAGGTCAACCAGTCCAAACACTATCCTTTTAATGATGAGCACCCAGTGAGGCTGGTACCATTTTTATAAGTCTTTGGTATTACTTGACTGGGGTTCAAAACTGAGACCTCCTGAATTTGAGGCGGATGCTCTACACACTCAGGCCATCAGAGTGGTTGAAATAAATATATTCTGCTGGTGATTGATGAATCACCAAATCAGAAATAACCATAACCACTAATTATTATAGCATTTTCTTTAATATCACAGATTTTATTTCAAAACTGATTCATTTTATCAGATAGTAATTTTTAGCACCAAGGAAAATTTAAAGAAAACTGAGTGAAAACAGACGTGTATTAGGTTGAATCTGTATATGTATAGAAAGAATGGTAAAGCTGACAAATCATAAGTTAACAAGGACTTATTTATTGCTGGATAAGCTTAGCACACATGTCCTTGCATAATAAATTAATATGTAATATGTAGTAGACAACATCCTTGCTTAATAAATTGAGAAGAAACAAATATATTCTGGCTAGATGAAATTCTTACAAGGGCTTCTAACTGACATTGCCAAATAGTTCTACTTCCAGCAGGATTTAAATCATGGACCCATAAGAATGTAAATGGCAGTAGCCAGGCTCTAAGACGATGGACCCATAAGAATGTAAATGGCAGTAGCCAGGCTCTAAGACGATGGACCCATAGGAATGTAAATGGCAGTAGCCAGGCTCTAAGATGATGGACCCATAAGAATGTAAATAGCAGTAGCCAGGCTCTAAGACGATGGACCCATAAGAATATAAATGGCAGTAGCCAGGCTCTAAGACGATGGACCCATAAGAATGTAAATGGCAGTAGCCAGGCTCTAAGACGATGGACCCATAAGAATGTAAATGGCAGTAGCCAGGCTCTAAGATGATGGACCCATAAGAATGTAAATGGCAGTAGCCAGGCTCTAAGACGACTGAAGATTATGGGTCAGTATGCTAATATCAGTGGTTCAATTCCCAGCATAATAAAGATTTACAGGTCAATCTGTGAAGATTAGTATGTTCTTATTTGCAAAGATACCTACCATAGTTATGTCCATATATAACACCAACAGCCAAAATCTTTGCTCTTGGGACCACTTTAGTGGCCTATTGGTTAGAGCATCCACCTCGGATGTGGAAGGTCGCAGGTTCAAACCCCAGCCAAGTCATAGCAAAGAGTTATAAAAATGGTACAAACAGCTGCCTCACTTGGTGATCAGCATTAAAAGGTTAGTGTTAAGACTGTTTGGCCCGGTGTCAGGATAATATGACTGGGTGAGACATCATGCTGCATGTCTGTGGCATGATGCCCCAGTGCTAGACATCACCACAAACTGTCACACTGCTGACATTGTAGTGATATGACTGAAAAATTGTTAAAGCTACATTAAAAATCCAACGCATACACACACACTTTGCTCCTGGCAGAAAGAAGATAACAGGCACATCACAAGATATAAACATGCTCATATTAACATGGATACTTACCAGGAATATAACCATGATGACCATTGCAAGCAGCCCTGCTCCCAGAAGGATGAAAATGACAGGCCAGTCAGGGGAAATAAGGATGTTCTGATTGGCCGAAATGCCAGTCTGGACAATATACTTGGTTGTAGCAGGGAAGAATGGACCATCTTCAGGGCACTGTGTATTGGGCTTCATCACTCTGATGTACTGTGGAAATAATAATATTTGCTTAAAAAAGTAATAAATAATAATGATCAGCAAGCAATAAATGTCATACTACCCTGTCAGACAAAGAAAGAAAAAAAGAGAGTGCATGAATGAGTGAGGAAGAAAGACTTATCCTTACTGTGACACAAATAGAGACAGTCATAGGGAAGGCAGGAGACAACTGATACAAACTGACACAAACACATGAAGACACAAAAAGAGTCAATAGATACAATGAAAAGTCAGGACTCATTTCATCAATAAGGGACCCAGTGGGCCTCAAATCACTCACCTACCAGCATAACTTAACAGTTGATCATTTCACTAAGCAGTCTTGTATAGTAATGTAAGAACACACCTATATAAACTATCTCCAAAAGTTTATATTGATTTTACTAATATGCCATTTTTGATTAAAAAAATCTTTGTAAACATAAAGGAATAATTAATATGCACAGTCTATTGGAAGTCATCCAAGATCTTGATTATACAAACCCATTTAACCAGTTAACAAGCTTTATATAAAACTGCATACAGTCCTAGGATCTAGAAGGGCAGCAAGCCCAGCCAATCAGATACAAGGTAATATAATTAATATGCAAAATTTTACCCATAGTCATACTAAACCAAAATATTGATAACATAGGCCTATTTATACATTTATACCAAAATCCTATTAAAAATACAGTCACTAAAATGATAAAAAATTCTATATTAGATGCAAGACCACATAAATATGTAATGGTCTTACTCATAATAGAACTAATCCAACATCATATGATACTGGCCTATTTACCAAGTCTAATGAAACTGGGTAAGAAATAGTCTCTCAAGCGGTAAGCTCAGCCAACTGTATGCAACATTACCTATTTACTATGCATAGATCTGCTCATGACACATCCATATATCTTGATTATATAAGTTTATTTACCCAGGCTGATAAATATATGATGAGAAATATAGTTGCTAAAATGTTGACAAACTCAACAAATCAGATGCAAAATCACTGCATTATTATGTGCACATATTCTTCATATCTGAGATCATCAACAATATTAATGATATAAGTCAGTTTGTTAACTTTTGTGATCAGAACTGGATCAGGAATACAGCCTCTAACAAGCTCAGCCAATCATGTGTAAGATCAACTCATTCATATGTGTGGATCCCATGCACTATGGAGCTCACGTGAAATCTTGATAACTCTATATTTTAATGTTTTATAAAAAATTAGATCAAAAATATGGCATCAAGAGTAGCAACAAGCTCATCCAATCAGATGCATGATCACCTCATTAATACATGTGGATCCCATTCACTTTTGTAATTGTCCAAGATCTTGATGATTTAAGCCATACTCCAATTTTAATCAAAAATGGAGATGAACAATGGTTTTTTGAGTGGTCAGCTAATCAAATGTAAGATCACCTAATTAATATGCATCAGTCTTGCTCTTTATCAAAACTTTCCAAAAACCTGATGATAGTAACATATATTCCAATTCTGAACAAAATCAGACAATATTTTCCAGAGTGGTAACAAGCTCAACCAATCAGATCCAAGACTGCATCATTAATATTTGTGGATCTTGCTCAATATCAAATCCATAGGGTCTGGATCATACAAGCTACATATCAGGTTTGATCAAAATCAGATCAGAAATATGACTTCCTGAGTAGCAACAAAGTCAGTCAATCTGCTGCACGATCACCTCATTAGTATGCACATATCTCATTCATTACTAAACTTATCTGAGATCTTAATAACATAAGTATATGTTCCTTGTTTGATCAATATTGGATCAGAAATATGACCTCAAGGGTGTTAACAAGGTCAGCCAATCAGCTGCATGATCACCTCATTAACATGCATGAATTTCTCTGGGTCATGTTTGAACTTGTAGGAGATTTTATGATACAAACCCATATTCTAAGTCTGATAGAAATCAGATCAAAAGAAAGCAATTACTGAAGGACAAATGATGGGCAAATGTCGATGGATGATGGATTACACATGATGCATGTAGGACCAAACCTTAACTCATTTGGTCTTACTGCCAGGTTAGCTAAAACTGACTAATGTGCTTGCATAAAAGTTGCTTGTTAATAAGGTAAAAATTATGATAAAATCATTCACAACATCGTGTGCAAAAAGTTGTAGTACGAACATTTAACTGACAATACAAGGGTTGTGTATTTCAATACAAGTCCTTTTCTTTTCAAAAAAGTCGAAAAATTTTAAAGCTATAATCATTTTTCAAAAGAAGATGAAAATTTTAATTCCCATTAAAGAAAGTACTTACTGTTTTCCTGTTCTCATCTGTACTGAGGTAGAAGACATACACTCCAGCCTCATTAAACTGATATGAAAAGAGTGTAGCAGAGGAGGCAGTGAGGGACATAGACTCTGCCAAAGTACGGAAACCTCCATAGTCAAAGTTGTCATTGGTGTTGAATAGATTGTTCCTGTGTGGCAAAAGAATCTGCATAATTTTAGGTGATTGCAATATACTGAAATCTATTATTAATGAGCTAAGATTTAGAAAATTTTCTCAGTACAGGCAAATAACTTTGATAATTTAATTATGTATGTAGGTAGACAGGAAAGTAGTAAGATTAATGGCTGTCAGCACAATATTGGCTACATGGTGCTGATTAAAAAGTTCAGTTCTGGAAATATAAAAAACTGCAAAAATACTCGAGGAAGAAAAGCACTTCCAACTAAAGATACACATAAACAAGAAGTAATAAGAACTAATATGCAATAAAAGTTCAAAGGTAAACATATTAAAGTTAGTAAAAGGTACATAAAATTAAAGATAAGGGTAAAACTTCTAAAATACTTAAAACATTGTCAAAAATCTATGGTAATTTAAACTGGGATGACATCATTTTATAAACTAGGTCAAAGATAATGAAAGTACTTATTTAAATTTGGATCACTGTACTTTTATGCAGTGTTGCTTTGTTTGCATTTTTAATTCTGTTTTAATTTCAAATTTAATCAGCCTCTTTGGTTTTAGCTTAACTTGTGAGAGTTTCTTTTTCCTGAGGCCTATAAAAGAAATTGTAAACTCCTTTGCATGCCAAGGCTTACAAAAATAACCTCTAACACCTCTCTCCTTGCCATAGTGTACAAAATTAACCTCTAACAACTCTCTCCTTGCCATAGTGTACAAAAATAACCTCTAACAACTCTCTCCTTGCCAAGCTTACAAAAAGAACCTCTAACAACTCTCTCCTTGCCAAGGCAAACAAAAATAGTTTGTAACAACTCTCTGCTTGCCCCGTCTTTTACAAAAATAACCTTTAACAACTCTCTCCTTGACAAGGCTTACAACATAACCTGTAACAACTTTCTGTTTGCCAAGGCTAACAAAATAAATTGTAACAATTCTGCTTACAAAGACTTGCAAAATAAATTGTAAAAATAATTCACTGCTTACCATGGCTTTTAAAGTATCCTCTATAAATTTCTTATATGATACGATTACCTCTGTAAATTTCTCAACCAATTTATAGCCTTCAGGGGTTTAGTTTTATTTATATTCACAAAATACATTTTCTGAACTTAAAATATCTATTATCAATAACTGATGCATACCTGTCATATATTGGATAATAGGTGTTTGTCACAGTGAAAAACATGTACTCTCCATTTTGAAGACAGATGACCGGGTTTTTCACACCACTAAAACTTGTTCCATTGTAGACTGAATAAGCGAGCAGTCTACGACGCCCCACTACCTGGCTATCAACAGTGATGTTTCCAGTAATGTTTCCTTTTGCATTATCATCAATTATATTCATCATGGCTGTGGAGTCAGGGTTGTAAACTCCAAGGAATCCCGTTTCACTCATCACCATTAATCTTATCGATTTCTCACTGCCATCGAGATCAACACAACTGTCTTTGGTGACGACATTCCTTGCATTGACAATATTTAGGAGACTGGATGCTGGATATTGTTTCTGTGAGAGAATTTAATAAAATTTTAATTTGCAAAATTACATGTACATTTTTCCCCACTTCATGCTATTAAATGGATTGGAGTGAATGAAAACACTGTGGTTCCTAACTATATATCCCATCAGTATACCGCTGCTATCCCTCAGTATACCACTGTCCCTCAGTACACCACTGTCCCTCAGTATACTACTGTCCCTCAGTATACTACTGCCCCTCAGTATACCACTGTCCCTCAGTATACTGCTGTCCCTCATAATACCACTGTCCCTCAATATACCGCTGTCCCTCAGAATACTGCTGTCCCTCAGTATATTACTGCCCCTTAGTATGCCACTGCCCCTCAGTATACCACTGTCCCTCAGTATCCCACATCCTGTACTTTTGTGAAATATTGCAGTAAAACTACAGTGAATCATAGAAGTAAGCAGTTCTGGTGTTACACATTTCACTAAGCACTGATTGATCAAGTCTGATACTGACAGTAAACAGCTACAATTCAGTAAGCACTGATTGATCAAGTCTGACACTCAGTAAGCAGCTCTGGTGTTACACATTTCACTAAGCACTGACTGATCAACTCTGACACTCAGTAAACAGCTCTGGTGTTACAAGTTTCACTAAGCACTGATTGATCAAGTCTGACACTCAGTAAGCAGCTCTGGTGTTACACATTTCACTAAGCACTGATTGATCAAGTCTAACACTTAGTAAACACCTTTGGTGTTACACATTCCTCTGAGCCCCAACTGACACTCAGCAAACAGTTCTGGCATTACATATTTCTCGAAGTACTGCATAATCAATTATGACCATCACTGTGCCTCTACTTGTGTGACCAAGAATCAAACTGCTAATTTGCCCAACTCTGCTATTACACATTTCTATAAGGACTGATGGATCAAGTTTGTTTGTCTCTAACTGTATAACCAAGAATCAGATTGCTAAATCATCAAACTCTACCAATCTGCAAAAAGCTTTTTTAAAGACTCCAGATCAATATGACTAATCTCATCATGGCTGATGTATTATCATTATATAATCAGATCTGGAATGCTGGGATATCTAACTCCTAGAGATCCTGGTTTTATAAGGCAAGAAATCTATGAATATTCAAATACATATGTGCAAATCAAAAGTTGTGCATCTCCACAATCTTTCATCCAATTGTAATGAATTTTTACAGTCAGTATCAATTGTTAATGTTCTTTTCATTAAGTATTAAGATTTTAAATAGATTATATTTGCCTAAAGATTAGAATGGCCTTAAGATGTTATTGGCCTTAAGAAGGTACTGGCTTTAATATGATAATGGTTTTAAGATAGTATTGGCCATAAGAAGATACTGACCTTAAGATGGTGCTGGACTGAAAATGGAACTGGTCTTAAGATGGCATTGGCCTTAACATAGAACTGGCCTTAAGATGTATTAGCCTTTAGATGGTATTGGCCTTAAGACACAAATGGCCTTAAGATGTTATTGTCCTTAAGAAAAGATTGGCCTTATGATGGAACTGGCCTTAAGATAGTGTTGGCCTTCAAATGTTATTGGCCTTAAGAAAGTATAGGCCTTAAGATGTTATTGGCCCTAAGAAGGTATTGGCATTATGATGGTACTGGCCTTAAGAAGGTATTGGTCTTAAGATAGTACTGGCCTTAAGATGTCATTAGCCATAAGATGGTATAGGCCTTAATATGTTATTAGCCCTAAGAAGACATTGACCTTAAGATAGTATTGGCCTTAAGATGTTATTGGCCCTAAGAAGATATTGGCCTTAAGATAGTATTGGCCTTAAGAGAGTACTGGCCTTAAGATGTTATTGGCCCTAAGAAGATATTGGACTTATGATAGTGTTGGCCTTAAGAGAGTATTAGCCTTAAGATATTATTGTAAGATGGTATAGGCCTTAAGATGGTATTGGCCTTAAGAAGGTACTGGCCTTAAGATGGTGCAGGCCTTAACAAGGTACTGGCCTTAATATGGTATTGACTTTATGATTCATCAGCAACACTTACAACAATACTTCCGCTGGAGTTTCTGACGGTGATGTAAGGTTCTAGAGGTGATGATGCACAGGTAAAGGTGATCAAGTTGTCCTGGGCATTTCGACATTCCTGGTCACAAAGTTCTTCAAGGTCATCTGTTTCACAGAGGCAGATACCCATCAAACGATCAAATCCGAGGTAGGTACCATTTTCACAGAACTGAAATTTATAACAATTTCATGAATAATATTTGAATCTGAAAGATTCTTACCACAAATCATGATGTCCTGATTCCATTTAATTTCTGCAAATTTTCTTAATTCTGCATGTAATAATAATAATAATAATAATAATAATAATAATAACAATAATAATTGAAGTCTCCCAAGGTTACTCCAGTCGATAAAAATGGTAGTAAATAAGATCATTGGTATTACAGGCCAATATATATATATATATATATATATATATATATATATATATATATATATATATATATATATACACTATCAAGTTCTGAAAAAGCATGTGGCCAAAAGGTGTGTGAATATTTTGTAATTTATTCACTTTTCCACAAACAAGGAAGACCTAATGGCACAGTAATTTATCAGACCAGATTCATGACCAAAGGGTGTCGGTTCAAATTTTACCATCATGCCTGGGTTGGCTACTGTGGCATTTCGTTGGTCAAGGCACTGTACTGCAATTTTCTCAGCACTAAATAACCTAACTGTGTTACTGTGCTGTAAAACACCCAATCATCAAATCAATATCCATAAAAAACTTTGTGATTTCACAAAGCCCATACATATACAACATTGTGATTTCACAAAGCCCATTCACATACAACACTGTGATTTCACAAGGCCCATACATATACAACATTGTGATTTCACAAGGCCCATACACATACAATACTGTGATTTCACAAGGCCCATACACATACAACACTGTGATTTCACAAAGCCCATACATATACAACATTGTGATTTCACAAAGCCGATACACATACAACACTGTGATTTCACAAGGCCCATACATATACAACACTGTGATTTCACAAAGCCCATACATATACAACACTGTGATTTCACAAAGCCCATACATATACAACACTGTGATTTCACAAAGCCCATACACATACAACATTGTGATTTCACAAAGCCCATACATATACAACATTGCGATTTCACAAAGCCTATACACATACAACACTGTGATTTCACAAGGCCCATACATATACAACACTGTGATTTCACAAAGCCCATACATATACAACACTGTGATTTCACAAGCCCATACATATACAACACCTGTGATTTCACAAAGCCCATACACATACAACACTGTGATTTCACAAAGCCCATACATATACAACACTGTGATTTCACAAAGCCCATACACATACAACACTGTGATTTCACAAAGCCCATACATATACAACACTGTGATTTCACAAAGCCGATACACATACAACACTGTGATTTCACAAAGCCCATACATATACAACACTGTGATTTCACAAAGCCAATACATATACAACATAAAACATTCATTTATTTCTATATGTTGGTTCTCATTGATTATTGCATAAATCTTTGTGGACATTGTTATAAAGAACAATTACAAAAATACACAAAATGCAAAAGGGTGTTGCATACACTACCCTTGATGCCTCTTATGTGTCATCCACAACACTAAGTGATTATAGTGGCAAAATAGAGATGCAAAAACTGATTTTCAGAAATGAAGTTTGTCTACAAAAGCATAAATGAGCATACAACTGCTTATGTGACTGAACTGATGAAATCTAGCAGAACCAACTTTATTACAATCAGTCTGGGAGTGTAATTGAAGGATTCTAAGGTGACATCCTGCGCAAATCAAATGCAGTTTTCAGTTTTCAGAACTCATTACCCCTATAGGTCAGGATGGCAACACTGAAATACAGTTTCATGTGGAATTCATTTCCCCTATAGGTCAGGATGGCAACATTGAAATACAGTTTCATATGGAAAAATCTTGAAACTGCAGAAAGGCAGTAATCTTTAAAAAAAAATAAACAAAACCACAATATTAACAAGAGTAATGAGTTAAACAGTCCTTTCTGTAGCTACTATTGGGGCACTGTTGACTCTGTGCAGTGACTAGTGGGGCACTTGACTCTGTGTAGTGACTAGTGGGGCACTGTTGACTCTGTGCAGCGACTAGTGGGGCACTGTCAACACTTTGCAGGCACTAGTTTGGCATGGTTGACTGTGCTGGCACTAGTAGGGCACTGTTGATTCTGTGTAGCTACTATTGGGGCACTGTTGACTGTGCAGCGAATAATGGGACACTGTCAACACTTTGCAGGCACTAGTGTGGCACAGTTGACTGTGCAGGCATTAGTAGGGCACTGTTGATTCTGTGCAGGCACTAGTAAGGCACTGTTGACTGTACAGGTACTAATAAGGCACTGCTGACTGCAGGCACTAGTGATGCACTGCTGACTGTGCAGGCACTAGTAGGGCACTACTGACTTTGTACAAGCATTAGTAGGGCACTAATGACTCTTTGTAGGCACTAGCAGGGCACTGCTGATTTTGTGCAGGCACTAGTAAGGCACTGCTGATTGTGCACAGGCGCTAGTAAGGCACAAGCAGGGTGCTGATAACTGTATAGGTACTAATAGGATGCTATTGACTGTGCAGTCACTAGTTGGGCACTGATGACTGACCAATGGATTACATGATTTAATGTGAAAAGGTTATATTCAAGTTGTGTCAGCATTAATAGAGCACCATTTGAACTGCATGATGTCCAAAAATAAGTTTTGAAACCATCACAGTACAACATAATGAATTATTTCAAATCACACTGTATCACGTCAGCCAACAAGAAATGTTCTCATGGGAATCATATAATAATCTTCCATTTCATGCACTTTAACTGGCAACTGTGAACATCCAGTAGTCAATCAAGCTCACACTGGAGGGCAGAGGGTGTTCTTGTTAATTAGTACCAGCCAAAATCCAGTAGTCAATGAAGCTCACACTGGAGGGCAGGGGGTGTTGTTGTCAATTAGTACCAGCCAAAATCCAGTAGTCAGTGAAGCTCACACTGGAGGGCAGGGGGTGTTGTTGTCAATTAGTACCAGCCAAAATCCAGTATTCAATGAAGCTCACACTGGAGGGCAGGGGGTGTTGTTGTCAATTAGTACCAGCCAAAATCCAGTAGTCAATGAAGCTCACACTGGAGGGCAGGTGGTTTTCTTTTTAATTAATGCTTGCCATTAACTCAGACAAACTTGGCACCACTCAACTATTTATTCTTTCAAATGGAGCAGACTGATGACATATTGGTAATATGATTGCATGACATGTTTCTTCTTGACCTTAATCCTCTGTAAAAGGTAAATAACCTAGCTTGACCTATCTTCAATACAGTAGTTGACAGCAATTCAACATATGTTAAATGGGGTATACTGCTAACTGTCTCTACTAAAATAAAACTTTCCTGCATGTGTGAGTACTAAAATAAAAATTGAAAAAATTTATAATAGTACTCTTTTTGAACAAAATTACTTAATTTTACATCTACAAGAATACCCCCTCCCTATCCAAGAACATGTGGGGAGCTGCAGGAAATCAGTAAGGCATCACATGCATAATCCATCCAGACCAGTGTGGGTATGCTGCCTCAATGTATCCTAGGAAAAGGCACATAGCTCCCATTTCCTCCACATGATAAAATCAATAAGGTGCTAAAAAATGTGCCATTTAGAATCAACAAACACAACACAAATAATTTGACAAGAGATTTATAAATTTCAAACTTGTTGAATCATCAAATTTACAACATGCTAGGAACAGTTGTGGTATTTAATATTTTAAAAGTAATTTCTCATAGAGTCTTATGTATCCCAAAGCTTTGTTTAAAAGGTCAAAGGTTGAGCTTATTCCATATATCCATTGCATGAAGTGATTACGAGTACAAGACCCCTCCCAATGAGTCACATTTACTTCAAATCTCCCTCCTCATCCCCATCCACTACCACCTCACTCACTTCTAACTATATCATGTTCTTTGCTTTACAGATTCTGAAGTAAAAGAAAAACTCCATGAAACTACCTGATCTCTGCAGTAGGTCACCCACTGAGCATCAGTATAGCAGGCTCCACTCTGGCTTCGAGTCTGACCAGTTGTACATAGGTCATAGACGATCTTTACACAGTCCTTTTGATCATCATTCTCAAGGAAACCAGCAGCACATGGGCATCTACGGTCACTCTCCTGGAATTAAAATACAAAAATACTGCTTTTAAAACTTGAATTTAAAATGAAATCATTTATGTACCAACAATTTACCTTTGCCACTGACAGAATTGTTACTATTGATTTCTAATTTACTGATACATTAAAAGTGTTGGCACATTTTTCAAGGTAATTTTTAACAAAATATTAAGAGAAATATTAAAGATATTTACAATGTCAGAGCTAAGCCTTAATGTGTCAATTCATCATCCAGTACGGAAGATTTTGCAAGAGTTTCATGCACAGTACACTTAAACTTTGACAGCATTTTTCTATGATAAAACTAGAGCTGCAGTGGCTCAGTGGTTAGTGTACTGGACTGACAACCAAAAGGATGTGTGTTCAAATCCTACCACTGGACCAGACTGGGTCAGTTACTGCAATGTGTCCTTGGGAAAGGCACTTTACTCCAATTGCCTCAGCACTAAGTAGCCTACTCATGTTTCTTTGCCATAAATCACCAAACCAAACCAAACCAAAACCAAATCAAATCTGTGATTAAACCAGATTGCCAGCATAATACATTTCTCAACAAATAAGAAGTGGGCATACTACCAGAATTATATAAGCATGGGAAATATTTCCACAAAGCTTTTAAAAATTTAGGGATTGGCTTATCATCAGCCATAAGCTTATCATTAGATAAATATGAGGATTATTATTTATAGGAGAAAGTACAAAAGTATAAAATTTACCTGGAAATCTCGCCCATCACCATTACAAGTGCAGGTGGATTGCCCAGTTTTAGATTGGGAGGCCTCCCCTCCACAATGGAAACATCCTGTCTGGGCAGTCAGGTGGTTAAAGTGGTCAACTGGGCACTCCAAGCAGCTGTCCAGGCTTGTGCCCTCCAAACTAGGATTGTAACGCCCTACTGGGCAAGCTGTGGGTTCTGAACTGCCTGCTGGGCAATAATACCCTGGAATAAATAGAAGTATCTTAAAGAAATTGGAAAAACACTTTTCCATGCTTGTGTCCACTATTGGACTATTAAGTCTTAAAGGGCATATATTCTCATTCAAAAATACATAATACATTTTTCTATGAATTTAAATAATATCCTGGAGACCTAGATGACGGACACTGCAAATAAATACATAAATTAATGAAGAGTTACTTCAACATTATCAATACAAAACCCAACTACTTTGCCTCCCTCGACTAATCCTCTTTCACTCTTATGTATAACATTTTTCAGAACAAGTCAACTAGCAACTAATGTATACATGCATTGATAGCACTGGTTAATCATTAAAAATTGATGGCTATATAACAGTCCATGGAAATATGATGGCTATATATGGTCCATGGAAAAATGATGGCTATAAACAATCCATGGAAAAAAGATGGCATTATATGGTCCATGGAAAAATGATGACTTTAAATGGTCCATGGAAAAATGATGGCTTTGTACAGTCCATGGAAAAATTATGGCTAGCAAATCAAGGAAAAATGATGGCTTTATAAGGTCCATGGAAAAATGATGGATAAATATGGTCCATGGTAAATGATGGCTTTATATGGTCCATTGTAAATGATGGCTTTATATGGTTCATGGAAAAATGAAGGCTAAATAAGGTCAATAATAAATATGGTCCATGGCAAAATGATGGCTAAATAAGTTCCATAAAAAAGTGATGTATATAGCATCCAGTAAAAATTTTTGATCAAAATCAGTAAAATGGATACAGTATATCTTCTTAAAAATTCTTAAAAATACAAAGATGTAGAAAATAGTAATCTACTGAAAATACTGTATCAAATCATTAAAATAGTAATCTACTGACAATACTTTATCAAATCATTAAAATAGCAATCTACTGACAGTACTGTATCCAATCATTAAAACAGTAATCTATTGACAGTACTGTATCAAAACATTAAAACAGTAATCTACCAACAGTGCTGTATGAAATCATTAAAACAGTAATTTACTGACAGTACTGTATCAAATCATTAAAATAGTAACCTACCAATAGTACTGTATGAAGCCATTAAAATAGTAATTTACTGACAGTACTGTATCAAATCATTAAAATACTAACCTACCAATAGTACTGTATGAAGTTTTTAAAACGGTAATCTACCAAAAGTACTGCATTAATCATTAAAACAGTAATCTACTGACAGTACTGTAGCAAGTTATTAAAATAGTAATCTACAGACAGTAATGTATCAAAACATTAAAACAGTAACCTACCAATAGTACTGTATCAAGTCATTAAAACAGTAATCTACCAATAGTACTGTATCAAGTCATTAAAACAGTAATCTATTGACAGTACTGTAGCAAGTTATTAAAATAGGAATCTACAAACAGTAATGTGTCAAAATAATTAAAATAGCAATCGACCAATAGTACTGTATCAAGTCTTTAAATCAGTAGTCTACCAACAGTACTGCATTAAGTTCTTAATATAGTAATCTACTGAGAGTACTGTATCAAATCATTAAAAGAGTTATCTACTGACAATACTTATCAAAATCATTAACATAGTGATCTACCAACATTACTGTAGCAAATCATTAACACAGTTATCAACCAATAGTACTTTAACCAATCATTTAAATAATAATCTACAGACACTACTATATCAAATCTTTAAAATAGTAATCTACCCGCGGTACTGTATCAAATCATTAAGTATTATTATGCAAACCTTCAAGCTCATTCTGAAATATTCACCAAGAATATTACAACTAATCATCACAAATCCTTCTAAATGGTTATACTACCATTTTAGTCATATCATTTCTGAAATCATTGGGGAAAATACACGAGAGAGATGAAAAATATTGAAAACTAAGTTGTGCCCTTTTCATAGTGAGATATTTTAACTGTAAACACATTTCTTCAATTTAGTTTTGCTGTTTCAATTTATGATAGAGAATAAATGAAGACAAGGTATGATATTCAAGGGAAAGGAGTAGAGCACCCAATTTACCATTAAATAAAAACTGTAGTTTGTTTCATTGAGAGTTACTGTTAATTACAAATAGGAATTGAATGTATTTATTTTCTCAGTGTGGTTTACATAAATAAATTTATTCCAATCAATTTAGGACCATAATGAACATAGGTGTATCATTTAAACATTTTAATTTCTTAAATTTCCCCTATATTATTTTTATTTCATAACATATTACAAATTCCCCACACTATATCTCTAGGTTTACATAACAATTTCTTTGTTCTAGTGATATATCACCTCTATATGCCATATTGAATGTAAGTATAGGTTTAATGGTTTTATTGACTGCAAATATTGCATTAATGATTTTATTGACTGTAAATGTAGCATTAATGATTTTATTGACTATAAATGTAGCATTAATGATTTTATTGACTGTAAATGTAGCATTAATGATTTTACTGACTGTAAATGTAGCATTAATAGTTTTATTGACTGTGAATGTAACATTAATGGTTTTATTGACTGCAAATGTTGCATTATCAGTTTTACTGACTGCAAATATTGCAGTAAAGATTTTATTGACTGTGAATGTAACATTAATAGTTTTATTTACTGCATATGTTGCATTAATGGTTTTATTTAATGCGTTATGTAGCATAAAAATTCAATACACTATAATCTGAATGACAGTGAATTCTATTGTAAATTCAATATACCATAATCTCCATAACAGTGAATTCTGTCGTAAATTCCCTAAACCATAATCTCCTTGACAGTGAATTAAATTCTTTATACTACAATCCAATGACAGTGAATTCTACTGTAAATTCCCCATACTATGATCCAATGATAGTGAATTAAACTGCCTATACTATGATCCAATGACAGTGAATTAAATTGCCTATACTATGATCCAATGACAGTGAATTCTATTGTAAATTCCCCATACTATGATCCAATGACAGTGAATTAAATTGCCTATACTATGATCCAATGACAGTGAATTCTATTGTAAATTCCCCATACTATGATCCAATGACAGTGAATTAAATTGCCTATACTATGATCCAATGACAGTGAATTCTATTGTAAATTCCCCATACTATGATCCAATGACAGTGAAATAAATTGCCTATACTATGATCCAATGACAGTGAATTAAATTGCCTATACTATGATCCAATGACTGAATTAAATTGCCTATACTATGATCCAATGACAGTGAATTAAATTGCCTATACTATGATCCAATGACAGTGAATTAAATT
>JAECUM010024571.1:0-53080 GCA_016617855.1 Megalonaias nervosa
TCTCTCTCTCTCTCTCTCTCTCTCTCTCTCTCTCTCTCTCTCTCTCTCTCTATATATATATATATATATATATATATATATATATATATATCAGTATTTTCTCCTTTTCAAGATTCTGATCAGTTGTCCAGACTTCAGCGGTTGATGACACTATTATCTGTACCAGATCCGAAGTCTGATGCCAGCCAGGAACAAGAAGGTCATAGGGACGTTGTTTACGAAAAAGAGACAACTCCTGAAGTAGATAACACTCACATGAGTGATGCAGCATCAAGTTCAAGGACAGACCAAGAAGATCAATTGACCTACTCGCAGCCAGCCAAATTGTCTGCTATTATGGATGGTGTACTTGGTATGGCACATTCAGACCAAGAAACAAGCACTGTTACTGTTACAAAGAGTGAAGCAGAATCCACCAAGAGAGAGAAGAAGGATGCAGTTATAGAAATCCTACATTTGATCAATGAAAATGCAGAAAAACTGGAGAAAGTTCTAGTGAAATATGCAACATTGTCAGTATGGGATTTTGCAGGGCAGTATGCCTTCTACACTACACATCAAACATTTCTGTCGAGTCGGGCACTGTATCTCCTGGTTATAGATCTGAATAGACAAATCACAGATCTTGTAGAAGATGACAAGTGTTTCCTTGATATGAAGGGGATAAAACTGTGTAAAGTTCTTGGTAAGTAAAACACTTTTAGCTATGAGTGAGAAAGAAAGAGAATGGGGGGTTTGTACTAATAAAGTTGGTCAGATAGTTTTTCTTGAAGTCTCTATGTAACAAATCCTGACAACTGTACCTTTTAGGAGCTGTTCTGTAAATTTAGAATGTACATATTGGCACAAGTTTTTAAAAAAGCATAAGAAAGCTTTGAGGTGTTATACAAGTACAAAACAACTCCAAATTTTAAACATTCTACTGCTTGCTGACAAAATAAATTAAAAATGAACGATGTACAAGCATTGGTATGGGGGGTGCAGAAGAGCACTTTTATGGAACTAAGGGGAACCTTTTGCTTGTTTTATAGGTTTAATACCATGTTTCAGCACACAATAAAATGTGCATGGCAGCCAGTAAATCTGGTGGGAGAAGAACCTGAGGAAAACCCCAGGTAGAACAACCAATCTCTGGTAAGCTACTGACAAGCTTTCTCACATACTCACATTGGCAGATCACAAGACTTGAACCCACATGCAGGGACAGGTGAGATATCAATGATCTGTAAAGATGACTACCTCTTGGCCACGAGGGGCCATGCAACCTTTGTGACAAAATGGATCATCAGAACTACCAGACCTTATGAATTTGCCGTAAGTCTTATGAAAATTACCTTTAATTTTCGGACTTACGGAATAACGGCAAAAGCTATGGGAAAATGATTGTTGCTGAAAAATCCAGATAGCCGTGTGTGATTTGGATCCGGGTTTCATATTAGAATTATTGGAGTTATCATGGAACCAGACTAACTTTACAGCAGATCCTCAGTCGCTTTAAACAGACCTGCCAACTCTTATGATTTTGCCATAAGTCTTATGAAAATTGCCCTTAAAACACGGACTTATGGCATACAAGCAAAAACTACGTAAAATGATCATTGCCGAAAAAACCGGATAATTGGTTCATCTGTGTTTTATTTGGATCCGGGTTTCATATTAGAATTAGTGAAATTAGGTAGGGAACCAGACTAACTTTACAGCAGCACCCCAGACGCTTTAAACTGAACCTATTTGTTCATGCGAAGCGTCTGCATGATCAGACTGTTGATTATATAATTTTTTTAAAATGGCACCCCGAAAGTAATGCATGTTGAAGAGGAAAGGGAAAATAAGCCTCTAGAAAAGTGTTAATAATCAACACAGAAGAATAAAACAGAATATTCAGATTCTTGTGAATAAAAGATGGAAAGGACACAATTACGTTTATCGGACATCACATCCCAATTTGAGTATGTATTGTGGCGGGAGATATGATTACCACCATATGAAATGGGAAAAGGATTTCCAAGATTTATGTCGGGTTGAGAGATAGCAACAAGCCATTGAGCTGCATAGGGTTTGGAACTAAAGTTTGTGCAACTGTACTAGTGGTATATAAAGTATACTCATACTTTACAAACTTTTCAGTTGAACATAATCTTATCGTTGCTGAGTTGAACCTTTAAACATGTTTTCCAGCTTTACAATAGCAGTTATTGATATTTTGTTACACCGTACTGAAAACTGGTCAATCTTACGGAAAAAAAAAATCAGCTGCCTTACTGAGACAGACTCATCGGGGTAGGCAGGTCTGTTTAAACTGCACATGGTTTTTTCTTGGGTAGCACCTGCATGATCAAACAGTTGATTATAGAATTTTTTTTTTAAATGGTGTCCACCAAGTGAGGCATTGAAGATGAAAAGGAAAATAATTCTCTTAAAAAGTGCTATTAATCAGCACAGAAGAATAAAAGGTAATATTCAAATTCTAATGAATAAAAGCAGGAAGGGACACAATAAAGTTTATTGGACATCCCATGTCAATTTGAGTCTTTCTCATAGCAGGAGAAATGATCGTGTTTGTGAAATGGAAAAAAAATTCCAAGAATTTACATCAAGTTGAGAGAACAAGCCATTGAGATGCATGGGCTTTGGAACTGAAGTTCGTGAAACTGTATTTGTGGTAAATAAGGTCTACGTGTAATTTACAAACCTTTAGTAGTATATGATGTTTACCATCTCTGCAAATTACGAATATCAAACTTCTAAATATGTTTTCCAGCTTAACAGAAGCAGTTTATACTATTTTGTTACACCTTACTGAAAGCTGGTCAACCATATGGAAAAAAAAATCAACTGCCTCACTGAGACGGTCTCGTCAATGTTGACAGGTCTGCATCATGTGCAATAAAAGACTTGATGTCATTAAATTTAACAGTATTAAAAGTAGAAACAAAGACAAAGACATTGTAGAGGGTCGCCCACTGTGAGGTTTTGGTTGTGGGAGATTGGGGGTGGGGTACCTCCAATATTTATTTAAATTATTGTAGAAGTCCACCCAGGTTCGATTTTGGTTGGAAGTTGATTTAGTGACAGATATACAGCTCCGAGCCCCCAGTCAGCAATGCCAACGGTTAAATGATTAAAGATACAAAAGGGTGAAGTTCAATAATAACAATTTAATAACAGTTAAAAGATCAATAGTTCGAATTTCCCAAATACAATTCTTCCGCTCGACCCTTTTCTAGCCTATCGCATCATTTGATTCGTAGTGTGAGAGATTTCCACCTGTCCTTGTGTACTACTCATCTGTGTATTCTTCTCTATCTCCTAATTCCCTCTTCTCCTCCCTGACTCCCTCCAAGTTCCTTCTCCTCCTCCTCCTCTATTTCCTCCTCCAGACCACTTCCTCCTCCTCCCCTTCTATCCCTCTTTCTATGTCAACTGCACGTTGTCGACTCCGACTGCACTGTCAGTCTCACTTCCGTCTCCCTCTTAGAGACTCGGGACTATTAACTTGCACCAGAAGTTCTGTCCCCGAAAAGTTTCCTGTGAAAACACAAGGATGGTACAATATTTTCCTCAGCGCTCACATCTCACACTACACACAGCCTGTCATCAGATAAGGCTATTAAATTTCACCGGTCAAACATTCATTCACACCGAAATACGCATACATTCTTGTATGGTAAAACACAACGTAATAACACAACATGATGAAAGCATGGTATTAATTACTCTTATACATACAACAATAAATTGCTTCACATCAGTACATACTTATAATTCCATTACACAAACCAATAAACAATAATCAGACTCATATCTTTACATCACAACTCATACCAAATATACAAATATTCAAATATCCATGCTCTGATATATTCACACATCTATCGTAACTAATCGTACATACATCAATCATTTTCCTAAACTCCAATTCAAACATGTGTAAACTCTAACATAACGCATTACTAAAGGTACTGGTTACTACGAAGTAACCTACCAGCGAATTACAATATTAATTCTGACGGACTAGCAATCTACATAATTCTCTACGTAAATTCAAATTCATGTCTCAAATACGCTTATAAATGAAACATTACAAGGTAGTTCTACATACTAAAACAATCCCAGTAATTAAGTATATATGCTACAAATACTTACAATTATGACGCCGTAATGTTTTGCAAAAATCGAGCAAATAGCTTACTGACCTTGTCGAAGCTTTTCCTTGTCTTACAATTCTGGTCCTAAGACTCCCGCCAAATTACAAGTGGCTTCTCTCTGAGTATCCTTTCGCTTAAAACCGCTAGATCTACTTCTCATAATCTGCCCAGGTATACTGATAAATTTACTGCACGTTTAAGCTAAAATTTCGATCTAAGATTTACTCCCACCCCCTATCTTAATTCCGATTGGATGTCGCTGTGGACGGTTTCAATCAAACTTACTGACAATGTCTTCTCACTTGTCTGTCTACATGGCGGGTGAGAACACGCCCCGTTCACCCTGCGGGCTTCCTTTTGATCCCTGGACCCATGTTTTAACGTCTGGGTGGGAGGACGACAAGCCCTTTGACGGGCGGCTAATCTATGATCTGGGTGGCTGGCGACTTGCATAATCAATTAACACTGCTTGCGGCTATGTTTACACATCAAACGCGGTCATAATATATCCAAGTTTATACATTTCCTGATACCTGGACTGCGAAACGTGGCAGACATATTGTTATGTATATCCGTGATTAAATAAACAGACAAAGACATATTGTCATGTACATCTGTGATTAAATAAACGGAGAGATCAAGTGGAATAAATAGAAAACAGAGGAATAAAGGCTATTGTTATTGACACTAAATGTATAATGTATATTGAAATAAAGACTATTGTTATTGATACTAAATGTATAATGTGTATTGTAATAAAGGCTATTGTTATTGACACTAAATGTATGTGTATTGAAATAAAGGCTATTGTTATTGACACTAAATGTATAATGTATATTGAAATAAAGGCTGTTGTTATTGACACTAAATGTATGAAGTGTATTGAAATGAAAGCTATTGTTATTGACACAAAATGTGTAATGTGTATGATATAAAGGATATTGGTTATTTCAACTGTTAAAACCCGATTAAATCTTCGATCAAAAGATACTTTTTACTTTCTGAAATCAGAGTTGTAAACATATAATCTTGAATTTTCCAGAATTATTTATTTGCAGAACTGAAAATAAAACCCCAGATATGTGTAACAGGAGAGTGCACACAACTTCTCACAGATTTTAATGGTAGCTTTGAAAACTTGATGTAATATCGCTGAATTTATTTTGATGTAAATTATGTGTATAAATGGAGATCCACAAGGGAAACGGGGTTTGAACTGATTTTTTTTCTTCCAGAAATGAAATTCATTATTATTATTATTATTATTATTAATAATTACTTGATACAGTTATGCATTAAGTGTTGTCTCTTCTCTTCAGACCTGGTTACGATTTGGCTGAACTCCATACACACCTGTGCACCATCACCTGAAGCCAGCATTCCTCATGTGATTCTGGTTGGCACACATGTGGATAAGCTTTCAGAGGTATATTATGTTAGGATTTAATTGCTGAAGTTTAAAGATTGACTTGTAGTTGGTATAGAAACTTTGCCTTGTGTATATTTACCCCTTTTGATCCATATTTGATATGGAAATGCAGAGTGTGACGGATTTATCGAAAGTTAGTTTAGTTAACTGACTGCAACCAAGATCAGCATTATATCTGTTCTGACCAGAGTTTTGAAGCAGGCTTTGCATCCTGTTGAGTGTGTTTGGGGTCTTGCTGCTATATGTATCTCATTAGACAACATTAAAAAAACTATAAGAATTTTCAGGTTTATTGTCTACGACTCTTTATAAACTGCCATAGTACTTGCTTGTTTTCAAGGAATGAATGTGATAGACTTGTGTGTAAACTAAATACAAAGGGTTTCTCAGAGCTGGTTACTCTTGGAAACACACCATTTTACCAGGACCATTGTTTAGACCATTTTAGAAGAGAAATAGCTGATGAACTCAACATAAATGTATGTATAATAATAATAATGAAGACTTTGTATAGCACCTAATCTTTAGAAGCTCTAAGCGCTTTACAACATTTGACAACACTTAAAAAACATATATAATGATATGATTTCAAAAATAAAAACAAACACCACAAAATTAGAAAACAGAAAACATGCTGTAAATATTTAAGGTAAGGAAACATTATTAGGTCTTTAAGTCTGTTCTTGCAGTTGAAATAGGTCAGTTTTAAGAGCGCTCTTGAATGAGATCACTGTGTCTTTGTGTCGTTCAGTGGGCAATTTGTTCCATGTTGCTGGGCCCTGGTATGCAAAAGAACATTGTCCATATGATTTCATTTCATAGTGTGAACAATGAGAATACGAGTGTCAGAAGAGGAGTGTAAGTATCTTGCTGGTGTGTACACATGGGTGAGGTCAGATAGGTATGTTGGACTGGAGACCGTCAGTGAAACGTAGATCATATGGATAGCCAGTGTAGGGTACAGAGCAGTGGGGGAGGCGTGCTCTGATTGTGGTACTCTAAGGATGATCTGAGAAGCTGTGTTTGAACTTTCTGAAGTTTCTGGAGTAGATATTGAGACGAACCAGACAGAACTGAGTTACAATAGTCCAGTCTTGAAAGTACTAAGGAACACACAAGTGTTTTAGTGGCATCAACTGAAAGATACTTGCAAATGGAGCTGATGCGTCTCAGCTCAAAATATGCAGCCCTGCATATGTTCATGACATGTTGGTGCAATGAGAGTACTGTCAAGAGTAACACCTAGGTTTCGTACTAACTGCGTGAATTTAATGTTGGTGTTGCTGATATTTATTGTCTGAGGTAAAGGATGTGAATGAGAAAGTCTTTGTGTTGTAATCAGAATGGATTTAGTTTTATCATCATTCATCTGCAGCTTGTTACATGTCATCCATGAATTCACATCAGAAATGCACCTCTCTACGCCTTGGATGGTAGCTTCAACTTCATTTGGGTGGCTAGATTTGTATATTCGGGTGTCATCAGCATACAGTTGGTGAGACACTGGATGATGATCTGCGACACTTGAGAGTGGCTGAGTTTATAGAATGAAGAGAACTAGTCCAAGAACAGACCCCTGTGGAACACCACAACATAGATCAACTGGGCCAGAGTGTTTTCCATTTGCGGACACAATTTGTGTCCTTTTGACCAAGTAGGACTTGAACCATAGTAAGGCTGTATCGTGAATGCCAAATACATGCTGGAGACAGTGAAGTAATATATCATGGTCTATTGTGTCAAAGGCTGCAGACAAATCAAGGAGAGTGAGGACTGTAATCCTTCCGCTATCTAAAGCAGAGAGAAGGTCATTGACTACTTTCAGAAGAGTAGTTTCAGTACCGTGGCAAGGGCGATATGCAGACTATACATTGCTAAAGAGACTGTTTGAATTCAGATGAGATCCAAGTTGGGATAGAACAACTTTTTCTAAGAATTTTGACATGAATGGGAGATTAGAAATTGGGCGGTAGTTCTTTAAATTGTTATGGTCGAGTGTTGGTTTCTTCAGCAGAGGCTTTACAATGGCAGTTTTGAAAAATAATGGGAATTCCTCAGATGAGAGAGAGGTATTAATAACATCAGTTAGTGAAGGCAATATTGGATCTAAGCACTCAAGCAGCAGTGATGTCAGAATTGGATCAAGTTCACATGACTTTGGTGCACTCTTCATCACGATTGTACGTACTAAATCCATGGAGACAGGTTCAGATGCTGCTAACGTTTGCCACTGAAATTCAGTATCGCAACTGTATGGTGACGAGTCAACTGAAATTGTGTTGTCAAGTTTATTTCTGATGGTTTGTGCTTATGCATGTATGTATGTATGTATGTATGTATGCATGTATGTATGTATGTATTGTAGAAATAGCTCATGTAGCTTTGAATAACAATAAAATTAATCAAAAGAAAGAGCAAATAATATAATATCACAATGATCGATATGTGATGTCTTTATAGAAAAATAATTTTAATATGGAAGTGATAGCTATAATTGTTGACAGATTGAAAAAGAGAGAAGACAGAATAATACATGCAAATATTTATGGAGGGACAGGCAAATAAATGTAAATAGGCTGACATGGGTAGAAAATAAATGTAAGTAGGCTGACATGGGTATAAAATGTAAGTAGGCTGACATGGGTAGAAAATAAATGTAAGTAGGCTGACATGGGTATAAAATAGAAGCATTGATACACAGGATGACAGGTTATTAGGATGTAAACATGAGTGGTTAGTAATGATTGATAAG
The DNA here is from genome assembly GCA_016617855.1 of Megalonaias nervosa. Lineage (NCBI taxonomy): Eukaryota > Metazoa > Mollusca > Bivalvia > Unionida > Unionidae > Megalonaias > Megalonaias nervosa. The sequence continues at coordinate 8,330 of JAECUM010024571.1, forward strand.
CAGAATGCCCAGTTACATGGAAGTAAACAGCTGTGGTTAGTGATGATTGATACACACAATGCCACGTCACATTAAAATAAACAACATTGTTATGTGATGATTTATACACAGAATGCCAGGTTACAATGAAGTAAACAGCTGTGGTTAGTGATGATTGATACACACAATGCCACGTCACATTAAAATAAACAACATTGTTATGTGATGATTTATACACAGAATGCCAGGTTACAATGAAGTAAACAGCTGTGGTTAGTGATGATTGATACACACAATGCCACGTCACATTAAAATAAACAACATTGTTATGTGATGATTTATACACAGAATGCCAGGTTACAATGAAGTAAACAGCTGTGGTTAGTGATGATTGATACACACAATGCCACGTCACATTAAAATAAACAACATTGTTATGTGATGATTTATACACAGAATGCCAGGTTACAATGAAGTAAACAGCTGTGGTTAGTGACTATTGATACACACAATGCCACGTCACATTAAAATAAACAACATTGTTCTGTGATGATTTATACACAGAATGTCAGGTTACAATGAAGTAAACAGCTGTGGTTAGTGACTATTGATACACAGAATGCCAAGTTACAATGAAGTAAACAGCAGTGGTTAGCAAAAATTTATACTCCAAATGCCAGGTTACAAGGAAGTAAACAGCAGTGCTTGGTAATAATTGAATAACAAAATATATGAAAATACATTGTTATGGTAAAATCAGGATACTTGTTTGTGTTTGTTTCAGATCCATTTTCATATTAGAATCAACCGAGTTGGTCATGGAACCAGACTAACTTTACAGAAGTACCTCAATCACTTTCAACTGCTAAAATGTCTGTATGATCATGGAGTTACTTGTAAAATTTTCTAAACATGGCGCCTAAGAAATCATACATAATCAAAACAGTATGTACAGTAAGTTCTTAAGAAGTTTAAATAGCACAAAATAAAATGGAATATTCTAAATTCTTGGGAACATGCTGGAAGGGTAACAACTAAGCATCTTGGACATTATGTGCTGATCAGAGTGTTTTTTGGTATGGGATATGTTGTCACGAGAAATTGAAGAAGAAGCAAAGAAAGGATTACATCAAGTTAGAGATAGCTAGAAGCCAGTGAGCTGCATAGTGTTGTGTTTAGGGTCTACAACATTTTAGTTGAACATAAAGTGTATTGTCACTACATCAATCTCAGATTTCACTTCTGACCTTTCTAAATGTCCAACTGGACAATATCACTGGACAAATTGGCACATCTTTCACTAAAAATTGGTCTTACATAAGGAAGAATATCGACTGCCTTTCTCAGAAAACCTTGTTAGGTTTGGCATGCTGCAACTGATTTTAATGTATTGATATATTCCAGCAAAAGAAAAAGGGTTCTTGTATTAGATATTGTTTGTCTGTTTTGATTTGCTTAATTTAGAACATTATATATCAAGAGAATGCACAAATATTGCACATGAAAGAACAACAGTTCAATTAATTTTACTTACAGAAATCTCGAAAAGAAGTCATTGACAAGTACTTTAAGGAACTCCGCTACATTCTGAAAGATAAGCCAACAATATGCCACCTGATGGATGATATCGCCATTGATAACACCCAGAGTGATCCCATGCTGGAAATATTGAAAAGAAAAATTTTTGAACTAGCATCGCAGCAGCCCCATTGGGGTGAGGAGAAACCTGCACGATGGCTTCCCTTGGAACAAGCAATCGTAACTTTGAAAGCTTCTGGTACCAAGGTAAAATTTATAGGAACATTCTTCTAACATTTATGCACATTTCAGTCTTAACTAAACACTTATGGTCCCAAGGTAAAGTTAACAGGAAAACTTCTAAGATTTATACAACTTCCAAAGGTGAATCATATAAATTTCAGTATTATCAGTTCATTAATCTCTTGCCTTTTTCATATCCATACTATAACTTCGGTTTAGATGATCTACCTGTGCTATAACTTTGAGTTTACATGATCTAACATGATAAAGAAGAAACCTATTAATTTTGGTTGTTAGAAGGTCAGAGGTCATATAGTCTGAAGATGAAAAAATGAAAATGTTTCCTGTGCAAAATCTTATGTTCCAGGCATATATCTTCATCAAAGTTTTTAGATGGCTGACTCTTTTGATAAGGTACAAGACTTTTAATTTTGGAGTTACAAGGTTAAAGGCGATGGTCACCATAACTGGAAAAGGAAACATGGTTTTTGCATAATAATTTTAGTATCTGACCATATTTCTTGACCAAGGTTTGTGTAAGAAGTAGGGAAGAGAACTATTAATTTGGACTCAAAAGGTCAAAGGAGTTTGGCACACTAAGTTTGTTCAAGATAAATTCCTCGATCTAATATTGTGTATGGCTTGCACTTAGAGTATAAATGATGTTTATAGATTTGGGGTATAAAGGTCATGTCAGTAAGTCACTGTAAGTCTAATACCAATCAAGGTAAGTCTAATACCAAGTCTGGGTAAGTCTAATACCAAGTCATGTTAAATCTAATACCAAGTCATGGTAAGTCTGATAACAAGTCAGGGTGAGTCGAATACCAAGTCCACACAAGTCTAATACCAAGTCAAGGTAAGTCTAATACCAGGTCATGTCAAGTCCAATACCAAGTCATGGTAAGTCTGATAACAAGTCAAGGTGAGTCGAATACCAACTCAAGGTAAGTCTAATACCAAGTAAAGGTGAGTCTAATACCAAGTCATGGTATGTCTGATATCAAGTCATGGTAAATTTAACACCAGTCATGTCAAGTCTAATACTTATTAAGTCAAGATAAGTCTAATACAAAGTCATGGTAGGTCTAATACCAAGTCATGGTATGTCTAAACTCCTGTCAAGGTATGTGAGATATCAAATCAAGGTAGGTCTACAATCAAGCCATGTCAAATCAGATATCAAAAAGTCATGATAAGTCTAATACCAAGTCATGGTGAGACTAATACCTAGTCAAGGGAAGCATAATACCAAGTCATGGCAAGTCTAATACCAATTCAGGTAAGTCAGCTACCAAGTCAAGGTGAGTCTTATACCAAGTCTAGGTGAGTATAATATGTAAGTCAAGGCAAGTCTAATGTCATGTCAAGGTAAGTCTAATATCAAGTTATGATGAGTCTAACACCAGTCATGGCAAGTCTAATGCCAAGTCTGTGCAAGTCTAATAACAAGTTATGGCAAGTCTACTACCATGTCATGTTAAGTCTAATACCAATTGATAGTAGGACTAATGTCAAGTCAAGGTATAGCAGGTCAAGTCAAGATAAGTCTGATAAGAAAATAGAGGTATCAACTCGGGTCATGTTTAGTTCAAGTCCACATACCTTGACCATAGGTCATGTTCACTGAGACATGTTGGTCACTGATTACCAGTCGACCATGCTCTAAAACATATGATCGGTATGTAACATTTTGCCTGAAAGAAAAAATAATGGTTTATGCACAAAGAATCGGGATCTCCACCAATTACTGTCAACAGACCTTTGAATGACTTGTACTTGGGATAAAGAAAGAATATTATCAATTTTGGGATAAAATGGTCCAAGATCAAGGTCACTGTGATTGAAAGAAGAAAAAGAATTCCTGCATTATAAAATTAGTTCTACATCACACAGCTGGATCAAACTTTAATATAACACTTTATCACTCTGAACAAAATAGATGCCTGTCAAATTTGAGGTCAACAGTTGTAAGGTCAAGGTTATTATAACTGAAAAAAGAAAGTGTTTTCAGTAAATGAATTGTTTTCTCTGTGGTGGACTGTTAAACTTGGGCAGATGCTTGTGTACTCTTACTTGCTCAAATCAGAGAAATGAAATAAAAGTATTTTCAAATAAACATGTTAATTTTATTCATTTAAGGTATCAATAAATAGTCTTAATGAGATCAGGGAAATGTTTCTACATGATGTACATACAATGTTCTATTCATATTTTAAAATTAAAGAATTGCAGCATCGCATTTTAGAATTATATATAGTTGAAAGAGTTGCATTTTTTTAAAAAACCTGTTCCTGATGCTTGAATTGGGAATTCCTCTGGTAACAAATAGTTGGGGCAATTGTCGCAATATATTATCATGTGCAGAATGTTGATAGGTAGTATTTATATAGACAGTACTTATGTAGAGTTTATATAGGTAGTATTTATATAGACAGTACTTATGTAGAGTTTATATAGGTAGTATTTATATAGACAGTACTTATGTAGAGTTTATATAGGTAGTATTTATATAGACAGTACTTATGTAGAGTTTATATAGGTAGTATTTATATAGACAGTACTTATGTAGAGTTTATATAGGTAGTATTTACACAAGCAGTATTTACATAGTATATTGCAAAATTATTTTTATTTCATTTCTTTATTTACTGGCTTGCTCAGCCCCTCATAATTTCCTATTGTTATCATTGCAAAACAAAAAACACTTCTGACTTTAACCATTGAATAAAGTTGACCTGTTTGGAATATTTGGGATATGTCAGTCTATATAGCATCATGACATGCCTTGTGAATGTTGCAACACCTTGTCATTCATAATGAAACAAAGGCCAGTGTAGTGTACTCTGGTCAATTCAACCACATCAAATCATCTTATTAATAAAACAACCCGTCCAAGTCAGCGCAGTGGATGAGGATGTAATTAGCTAAGATGTTACATAAAACGACCCATCCAAGGAAATGCAATGGATAATATGCAACTGAGTAAACAACCCATGCAAGGCTATACAGTAAGCGATTATGTAATTGAGTAAACAACCCATGCAAGGCTATACAGTAAATGATTGTGTAACTCAGTAAACAACCCATACAAGGCTATACAGTAAATGGTTGTGTAACTGAGTAAACAACCCATGCAAGGCTATTCAGTGGATCATTATGTAATTGACTAAACAACCCATCCAAGGAAATGCAGTGGATGATTATGTAATTGGCAAAGCTGCAAGATTTGTTTCATTGGCACATGTTTAAATAGGATCAATCCACATATAACTGATAAGATGGACTATGTGTCACATGGTCCACAATGACAAATGTGACATTGTGCTTAATAGTGAATGCTGACTCTAGCATTACAATATAGTTAATGTGATTCCAACTATGAATGTGATGAGATGCATAATAGTGAATGCTGACTCTAGCATTACAGTATAGTTAATGTGATTCCAACTATGAATGTGATGAGTTGCATAATAGTGAATGCTGACTCTAGCATTACAATGTAGTTACTGTGATTCCAACTATGAATGTGATGAGATGCATAATAGTGAATGCTGACTCTAGCATTACAATGTAGTTACTGTGATTCCAACTATGAATGTGATGAGATGCATAATAGTGAATGCCGACTCTAACATTACAATGTAGTTAATGTGATTCCAACTATGAATGTGATGAGATGCATAATAGTGAATGCTGACTCTAACATTACAATGTAATTAATGTGATTCCAACTATGAATGTGATGAGATGCATAATAGTGAATGCTGACTCTAGCATTACAATATAGTTAACGTGATTCCAACTATGATGTAATGCATACTAAGGAATGTTGAATCCAGCATTAAAATAGTATTGAAAGTAACTCTGGAAACTATGAATGTGATGTAATTAATAGTAGAGAATGTTGAATCCAGCATTGAAATATTGTTGAAAGTGATTCTGGAAACTGGGATCTCCGACAAGTGAGAAATGAATAGGGCATAAGACTGAGATTGTGACTCAAAGCCATGTTTCACTTGGGATTGTCTCCAAATGAAAGAGAAAATTGCTTATAGTATTAGAAAGATGATTCCTGTAATTTGATACGGAGTATTTTAGTTTTATTCTCTATATTTTATTATTGAGGGAGAGTTTGACAATGTCCCATTTTTCAACATATGATCTAAAGGTTTACTAAGATAACTTTGAAATGTGCAAAATATTAATTAGGACAACTCCAACTTAAATGTAATTTGATAGGGAGAATTTTATTTTTAAATAGGACATATACAACTTCATTATAATTTGATAGGGATTATTTTATTATTAATTAGGACGTGCAAAAGTCCATTGTAATTTGATAGGGATTATTTTTTATTAATTAGGACGTATCAAACTTCATTGTAATTTGATAGGGATTATATAATTATTAATTAAGACGTGTCAAACTCCATTGTAATTTGATAGGGATTATTTTATTTTTAATTACGACATATCAAACTTCATTGTAATTTGATAGGGATTATTTTATTATTAATTTGGACGTGTCAAACTCCATTGTAATTTGATAGGGATTATTTTATTTTTAATTAGGACATATCAAACTTCATTGTAATTTGATAGGGATTATTTTATTGATAATTTCAATTTGTCAGACTCCATTGTAATTTGATAGGGATTATTTTTTTATTAATTAGGACGTATCAAACTTCATTGTAATTTGAGAGGGATTATATTATTATTAATTAGGACATGTTAAACTCCATTTTAATTTGATAGGGATTATTTTTTGTTAATTAGGACGTATCAAACTTCATTGTAATTTGATAGGGATTATTGTATTATTAATTAGGATGTATCAACTTCATTGTATTCATCACATATTGCAGCTGTTTTCACGTTAATGGGACCTTAATTGTTAGACTATAACTCTGTACATGTATTTCCATCAGGTTGTAGAACGCAGTCTCATTGAAGAGATAAATGTGTCGGGATCTGTTAGGATTGAAAACAGTGAGGAACTGGATCTCTTCCTTAGATTCCATCATGAGATCGGCACAATCCTCTACTTCAGGTGAGAGATGGCTATTTTTCCCAGTTGAAATGGAAATTATTATTCACTCTTTATGAGACAAATGTTATATTTTCCCTGTTGGAATCAAAATGTCTTTTAATTGACTTTTTAGGTGAGAGAAAGACTATTTTAACGTGTTGGCATGGAAATGTCTCTTAATTCCCTCTATGGTAAGCTAAGGGTGCATTAAATTGTATGTTTGAATTACTCCATTATGTACTGAGTAAAATCATGAAAGATTCTTTTAAAGTGGTCTGTACCTTGTATGTTTGTACAAGTTTATATTGTGTTGAAAACCCTTTATGACATTATCCCATGTCAATTCGTGTTGAAAACCTGTTTGGAGACCAAGAATTGAAAAGAACATGATCCCATTCAGACTCTTTAGTCATAGCAAACATATGAAATACCCTTCCCCTTTTATTCCTTAAACTGCTTAAGTTCATGTGTCAGGATGCTCCAGTTATTATAACGTCATTGCTGTTGAACGCATTTTCAATCTGGCATTGCCCTTTTTATATTAAGTTATTTTCTCTCCAGTCATTACATGCCTGGTTGGGTTTTTTTTTTTTGTTTTTTAATAGCAATTATGAAGGGGTTTTGCACCTTGCTTAGGGGGCAGGGGCCAGTTTTTCTTTTACAAATTTAATGCCGCAATCAGCGACCTAGCATAAAAAAATCATAAAAAATCAAATACGCAAGTGAAGTCAAAAAGGTCCATATTTCTGGATACCTATATTAAAACAAAGCATAAGAATATTATCCACTTGACCAGAGAAGTCAATGGCAGTTCATAGCAGAAGTTTGTGCACCCCAACCCCAAATTTATACCTGCAATTTTCATGTCCGAAGGTCATTTTTGACACCATGTGATGCTCACAGTGCAGACACAAGCCTTTTTCCTAGATGACAGTTCTGCAAAACAGTGTATACTAAACAGGCTGATGCAATCGAAAATAGTTGTCATCCAAGCCGTTTTTGAGATAATCTACTTGCCCCAAACCCATGTGTTTACTGCTATGTAAAGCTAGCTCTTCTTCCTAGCCGACTATTGGTATTTCACTATCAACATACTGCAGAGTAACTACGGAAGGTGTACATGCCTGACATCAGTTTCAAGAACAACACAAGCCCGAAACACCTAGCTCACAAATATATCCGTATCTTTAATTAGTAAACAATAATAGCTGAAAAAGTCACACCATAGCCTTAAGTTAAGAAATTTGCCAGGGGCCAATTTACGAAACTGGACCCTGCCACCTTATTGTAGCTGTGCTTAGTTAATTGTTCCTCTTCTTTGTACTGGTGTCAGGGTAAGTATTATCTACTCTTTTCTACTTCCTATTGTATTGTGTTGTATTCCCTATTAGTGATATAATTTGTCTCAAGGTGTGGGTGAGTATGAGGATAAGAAGACCCCATGGGACACTCACCCCCACCATCCTGTTGTCTATGGGTTGTGCATGTATTTGGTCAGATGATGTGTGTGACTTGGCAGCAGGTCGCCTCACTTATTGGTGGAGGAAAGAAAGCCTTTCTTCCTCTTGATCTCAGGATGAACCTTCCGGTCATTTCCTGGAGGGATCTTCATCACTTCTTATTGGGGAAATCTTCTGTTTAGCAGTGTCCTCTCAAGGAAAGTAAAGTATTGGTGGCAAATATATCCATGGCACTCTTTCTTGAGCATTTATCTCATTTGGATAGATATAAGTCAGATTGACCTGTCAAATCTGAGTTGCAGGACTAGACACCAGTCAGCAGGTGTGGGCACTGAATGGTTGATGGCTTCATGTACTGTGTTACCAATCACATCAACACTCCTCAAGCAACCGACACCCGATCTTAACTGTCTGTCTAGATATATTAATTGGTTTGATAATCATCCTTTCTATATGATTCTGCCCAGTTCCTATGAGGATAGGGAGTTGGGCTTGGCCCACCTGCCTATGGAAAGGGACAGAATTAGCACCACCCCTTCCCCATGTTTCCATTTAATCAAAATGGGAGTTGGGGAACCACACTACCAGACAGTCAGTCGCCTTTCACCTCCATAACATCATGAATGTGTATGACTTTGTTTCAAGGTATGGGGGACATTATAGGATGTGGATCTGCTATGTTATCTCTAACCTCATCCAACATAAGAGAAAGAGCCTGACAATCGCTTCAAATGCTATCAAGAAGGAATCAGCAGTGTCATTTGCCTCAGAGAACAACTTGTAGAGTTAGTCCCATCAGCTCCACCTCCACCCTATAAGTGGTTATCGAACAAAAAAGAAACATACATATTTCTCTGACAGAGATGAATAGTGAAAAGGATGTTCCTGCCTGACCTCATTAATAGGCTCATAAAGATGATGTACTAGTGGACTTTAAGAGCTCCTAGAGATGATGTCTGTGTTGAATCCTTCTCTTAGGCTACCCTCCTCCTTCCCACCAGTTGGGTCATTTGTTGTTAGAGGAGAAAACTGGATTGTTTGATCAGGCAGTAAACGAAGCTTACCACATTCTTCTCCCAGACAGGTGTCCAAAACCTTTGAGAGAATTTCTAGGGCCCAAATCACATTCATATTTTCTGCTGCTCCCATGTTCAGTGAACTTTTCCTGGCATCAAGAGAGTCTGCCAGGCAGCAGACTCTTGAGACAACAGAGGGGTGGTCTGTCCATCCTTTGCACTCTGTGGTTGGTCTATGCCTCAAGTTTCACCAATTTTGGCTTGAGTACATCCCAAGCAGGGACATAGATGCAACATGGACTTGTGTCCCGGTCAAAGCCTTGTAGGGCCTACAACATAATGGCAAGATATTCTCACAGTGATTGCTTTTTTTGCTATCCTCTTCAGTCTCATTAATGGAGGAATTGTTGTTGCCAGTTGCACTTGCGTGCTTGCAGAAGGCTGTGGCTAAGATACCGATGTGTACTCTCCATGATGTAAGTGCCGAAGGCTGTGGCTAAGATATACAGACATGCATTCTCCATGATGTAAGTGTTGAAGGCTGTGGCTAAGATATTCAGACATGCATTCTCCATGATGTAAGTGCCAAAGGCTGTGGCTAAGATGTACAGACATGCATTCTCCATGATGTAAGTGTCGAAGCTGTGGCTAAGAATATTCAGACATGCATTCTCCATGATGTAAGTGCCAAAGGCTGTGGCTAAGATGTACAGACATGCATTCTCCATGATGTAAGTGCCAAAGGCTGTGGCTAAGATATACCGACATGCATTCTCCATGATGTAAGTGTTGAAGGCTGTGGCTAAGATGTACAGACATGCATTCTCCATGATGTAAGTGCCAAAGGCTGTGGCTAAGATATACAGACATGCATTCTCCATGATGTAAGTGTCGAAGGCTGTGGCTAAGATATACAGACATGCATTCTCCATGATGTAAGTGCCAAAGGCTGTGGCTAAGATGTACAGACATGCATTCTCCATGATGTAAGTGCCAAAGGCTGTGGCTAAGATATACAGACATGCATTCTCCATGATGTAAGTGCTGAAGGTTATGGCTGAGATGTACAGGTTGTGGAGTTTGTCAGGGAACCAGAGTTACTTTACAGCAGTACTGCAGACTCTTTAATCTGCACATACTTGTTTCATACATAACATCATCATGATCAAACTGTTCATTATAGAATTTTCCAAAAATGTTCTCCAGCAGGGGATACATGTTGAATACGAAAAGTAGTCTTTTAAAAAGTGTTAATAATCAGTACAGAAGAATACAACAGGAATATTTAGATTCTTGTGAATAAAAACAGGAATGGACATAATTAAATTTATTAGATACGTCTCATGGTGGGAAATGTGATTGCCATTATGTGAGATCAAAAAACAATTCCAAGGATAATGTCAGTTAAGAGATCTTAACAAGCCATTGAGGTGCATAGGGTTTGGAATTAAGTTTGTGCATCTGTACTAGAGGTAAGTAAGTTCTATGTGTTTTCTATGAACATTTCAGTTGAACATAATGTTTACCATCCCTGCATCAATTTTCAGTACTGGAATTTTTAAATACTTGATTTCCAACTTCACACTAGCATTGCATATTTTCTTACACCTTACTGAAAAAAGGGTCAGAGTTTATGGAAAATTAAAACAACTGCCTTACTGAGATGGCCTTGTTGGGGTTGGCAGGTCTGAATTTAGCTCATGACCACATGAATTTTGGGATGTATTATAGACGGAAGTGTCGATTTGCATGGCTGCTGTATGGTCAGCTTTTAAAAGACTATTTGCACTGCTGCCATCCAACCAGAACAGAAAAGACTTTCCGCACAGTGATAAGTAAATGCATGATGGATGAGTCTGAAATATTCTGATTATTGTTCCCAAATTATAAAAATAAAATAAAAAATAAATAAAAAAATAATGATTATCTGCTGTGGAGGGAAAGCCCATCTATTTCCATCCCCAAGAAACTTACTGATAAATAGCCTCATGATGTTTTATGTGATGACTTTGGAAGAAGAATATTATCTGGATCAGTTGCCTAAAATCGTATTCCTGAATAGTTTGATTTAAAAGTCCTACCTAAAATCGTATTCCTGAATAGTTTGATTTAAAAGTCCTACCTAAAATCATGTTCCTGAATAGTGTCATTTAAAAGTTCTACCTAAAATTGTGTTCCTGAATAGTTTGATTTAAAAGTCCTACCTAAAATCGTATTCCTGAATAGTTTGATTTAAAAGTCCTACCTAAAATCATGTTCCTGAATAGTATGATTTAAAAGTCTTAAAGATGACTTCGAAAACCAATAGCTAAACTTATAGACGAGTATTCCTTGTAGCTCATTACCACTCAAAACTATCCTTCCACACAAATCATGATTGTAAGTGTAAGACATAATAATATGGAAAACATATGCTGTATTGTGCACTTGGCTTTTCCAACCATCCAGTTAGGATGTGTGGCCTGTTTACACATGCATTATGGGTAATTTATCTACATGAGATTATGGACCTGATTGGTAATAGAAATGTTTGTGTTACTGCAGAAGATGAAGCAGTGAGAGCTTAATATCGTACCAGTTTTGCCCCTAATCACTTGAACAAAGAAACAGGTGATCACAGATGAACACATGAAAGACATACGAACAGCTGTTTTAAGTAGATTATTCAATTGTGACTTGTGAATAGTCTGTTGGCAACTGTGCAAACAGTCTTTTCAAAAGTAGCCACACATCGACCATGTGAATAGCTTTGGCCTATATGGACTTCCAATAATCATGAAACTTAGTGAGTGGATATATGTTTTATAGATTTCAGATGGGTATTCTGTTTTATTCTATTTTATTGCTTTTATACATCAGTAGACAAGATAAATTTGTCGGACGGTAACAGACATTGGCAAAAATATTCTGTTAAAACTGTCAGCAAAAGGTCAGGTCGTGTTGTCAACATATTAAGAAGACATGAATTACATCATTTTTATGGAACAATCAATTACAAATGAAAACAAAAAGAATATTCATTATCTTTGTGTTACAATGCACATATATTTGTTCTGTATAACATGTTATTTCTCTTTCACATTTTTAGCCATACAAATGATTCTGCAGAGCACTTGACTTGTCATTTCTGGAGATGTGGACTTAGTTACAAACTTAAACATTGGCTTCCTTGAAATCTTGAACTGTACTTTGGCTTACACAAAATCTTTAACATTGGATTCTTCTGGTAACAAAAAACATAAGCTTTTCTGATTAGAAAATTGTTCCATGTAAATTTAATTCCAGTAACTTAAACGCTTGTTACTGTTATATATCTTATTAATGTATGTTTGTGCAAAAATTATCAAGAGCAATCAACCCGTTGTTTGGTTTCTTGAAATAAAAATATACGTAAGTGCTTACTGATTTATTTAGAACAAGGGAACTAATGTACAAAGTCTACATAACCAGTATTTTTGTATGTGGTTTTCAGTGTTGAAGGATTGAGGGAGAAGATTGTGTTGGATCCACAGTGGTTGATTGATGCCCTGAAGTCCCTGATTACACCTGAGACATTCATCAAGAAATACCCTGCCTTCACTAGCAAGTGGTATGAATTTGAAGAGACAGGAAAACTTACCCATGAACTGATAGGTTTGTACTTATTTGCTATCAAATAATACTTGGAAAATGTTGCTGATTAGCTATTTGTATATGGAAATGTTTTACTTTTATGCTCTACACAGACAGCATCATTTCCCAGGATACATCTTTGTGACCATGGCCTAATGGAAAGTGTGGCCTGAACATGTGGCTTGACAAAATGATAGTGCATGTTTTGCCAAGTCAGTATTACAGGCTATTTTGCCTTTGTTGTAGACCAATGATGTCTTTGATGTCAAAAGAATGATTGGGTTGCAAACAACAATTGCCTGGAAATAAATTAAAGTAAATAAGTTGACATGTAATAATAATTAGACATAAATATAAATAATCATTATACAGGCATGTACCATTTTTTTCATGAATTCTTAATTGTTTTAGAATCATTTGCATACTGTGTGTCAACAAATGATTCCTCATGTATGTTGCAAAATTTTTGACTATTCCTAAAACAGTTTGACAAGTAATGATGATTTTCTGCCCCTTGATTACCACCCTTGTTATGACTGATGTAGACTTTTAGATTACTAACACAGCTAGGTGAGGGGTGTACTTTAGGATAAGTTAAAATAAAAAGGTATTCAGACAGAATATGCCTTCCATAAGGTTGAGTGTATTATGTTACGATGCTGTCCATCCATCTGTCTGTACCAACTAGTTGTCATATATTTGTGTCTATTAGATCTTGTCCATGCATCTTTCTATCCATTAGTTGTTGACCATCCATCTATCTGTACCAATTAATTGTCCATTAATTACACCAATAGTTAACATTCATCTGTATGTCTGTACCAGTTAGATGTCATCTGTATCAATTAGCTTTATCCATCCATCCATCTGTCAGAAGCAATTTGTGGTCATGTGTTTGTGTCAATTAGTTATTGTCCATTCATCTATCTTTATCAATTAGTTAATCTATTTATCTGTCTGTATCATTTAGTTGTTGTCTATCGATTTATTTATTCAAATTAGTGGCTGCCCATTCAGCTGTCTGTACCATTTATGTGTTGTCCATTTATCTGTCTGTATCAATTAGTTGTTGTCCATTCATCTCACTGTACCAATTCGTTGTCCATCTATCTGTCAGTACCAATTAATGGCTGTCCAGCTATCTGTTTGAACCAATTATTTCCACACAGTAACCATTAGTTTTTGACAAGCGGCTGTTTCTTAACTTGGTTAAGAGCTTGCACTCAGGTTTGGAATAATCCTATTGATTTTTGGCTAAAAAGCTTAAAGGTAAAGATCACTGACTGAAAGGAGGAAAATGGTTTACTCACGATCTACATTATCATCCTTTTGTGCACAGATTGCACTTGGAGCAAGGAAGAACTTTATTGATTTCAGGTCGTAAAGATGAAAGGTCAATCACTTGGACTGAAAACAATGGTATCTGCAAAATAATGACAGTACTACATGAGATATCATAGCCAAACTTTGTAAATGGTGTGCACACATTATCTGAAAAAGCTTTTATTTTTGTTTCAAAGTTCAAATATCAGAATAGATGACTGAAACAAGATAAATCATTTTCGTACAGTAACATTGATTCTGCATCACAGACGATGAAATTGGACCCAGTTTTTTGGGTGGCATGCACTTAACAGCAAAGAAAAACTATTGATGTTGGTGTCCAAGGATGAAGATCACTGAGTGAGAAAATAATTTTTTTCTGTGTAAATATTTAAGCTATCTGGCTAGAAGACTATCAAATGATTCCCACACAATAACATTATTTCTTCACAGGTATGCCACAAACATTGTGGATGGCTTGTACTATTGTTGATGAAGAAGCCTGTTAATGTCAGGGTCAAATATCACAGTCGTTCTGAGTGAAAGAAGAAAAACAACTATGTATGTAATGTGGGTTACCTGCATAGGGGACAGTTAAATGGTGGAGGGCATTTATGGTGCTCTTAAAATACTTTTGTCTGGTCTGGGTAAAAACTATTTACTTATGAAGTTGACTTTCCAGACAAACATTTTGCTTTCCAAGTCGACTGCCCCAGATACATGATGTCCTATCTTGTCCAGGCGAAAGCTATTTGCTTTCCAAGTCAACTTTGTCCGGGATGCATATAATGTTGATGCCTGGTCCAGGTAAATTATATATTGCTTTCCATGATGACTTCACCTTGTATAGCTATATGTTTATGTCTGGTCTCGGTAAACTATTTGCTTTCCAAGTCAGCTTTGCCCTAGATACATACAATGTTGTTGTTTGGTCCATGCAAAACTATATGCTTTCCAAGTTGACTTTGCCCTGTATAGCTATGATGTTGATGTCTGGTCTATACAAAACTATTTGCTTTCGTAGTTAGCTTGGCCCTGTATAAATATGATGTTGCACAGTGAAAACACACTGCAGCACAAATTTCCATAATTGTTCTTGTAAAACAATATAACTCAGTTAACAGAAGAAACAATGAAAAGAGAGAGAAAAAAAAAATAATGTCAGAAAAAAATACAGGGTGGCACCTGGAATGCACTTATTCTGAAATTTGTGTAGAATTTCAATGGGAACAGCAAAATACCAGTTTCATCTACCAACATGGTACATTTCTTGCATCAATTCATTTTTTTGTTGTTATTCCATGTTCATTTGAACCATTTGAACTAAAAAATGTAAACCAAGCTTAAAATAAATCCAGTTGCTTATTATGACATAAACATGATGCATGCATTTCATCTGCAGTTTACATACCTACATTGTAATATAGATAATATAAAACATATAAAGATTGGGGTAACATGATTTAAACAAAGGTCATTACGATATATTAGGAGGAGGAGGAACGTGATACGTTTTATTTCATAAGTTCATGATAATAATAACAATGATCATTATAAATACATTTATTTTCCGAGGGTGGGTAATTATAAATTTATTTTCTGAGGGTGGGTAAATTAGTTATAAATGAGAACTATTCTACCTTGAGTTCCTCATATTAAGTACATTTTTGTATACTAAGTGAATTTAATTTAAAAATATTATATTAAAAATATAACTTTTGAGTGAATAATCATATATTTCATCTCCTGGTCGGAAAACTCATAAATATATTTTTTTCACCCACTCAATGAAATATGTTTTCACTTATTTCAAACTAATGTCGTCTGCATGTAATACAAGTTGTAATGCGAGTTGCCAAGTGGTCTAAAGTGCTCATCATTATGGATCACTGCCATCTCACCTAGGTTGATGTGGGTTCGAGTCACATGTTTGGCCAATATGGGTATGTGAAAAAGCTTGCCAGTACCTTCTTGTGTGTCGGTGGTTCTTTCCGGGGATTTTCCAGGTTCTTCCTTTACCATTTATACTGGCTGCCATGTATAGCTTATCTTGTGCTGAAAAATGGCATTAAACCCTACAACAACAACAAGAAGTTGATAATAAGATGTTTACACAAGCAAGAAAGTTCACAGTACATACACATCTGTTTATATAAGTACTCCATTTTCTGCAGGAGTTAGTATATGGTATTTACTGTATATTTTGGGACACCATATTTCTTGGAACACCATAAATTAATTGTTAAAGTAATATTTATGTGCACTATATGAGCTGAAAAATATTGGGTTTTTTGTTCAAGTCATAAATAGTGGGACACCATTTAAATCATCCAAGCATTACATGTTAGAAAATGTATTATAACTTAAATTATATTTTAAAAAATATTAAACTGCGTTCATAGATAAAACTTTTTAATCCGCTGTATGTGAGTTTCTATAAATTGTGCATATTTAAGTCTGGATTGATTTTTAAAATTGACTGAATCCCTTTGATAGAGTTCTGATACTGATTTCATGTTTTCTCTCCATGGGTGTTTGCATTCTTGTCCCAATTGTGTTTTTCCATGTTTATGTTTGGAATCAAAGAATCAAATTGACAATAGTCCAAAGGAAAAGATTTTTAGCAGTTAAACTTGCCAATGTTCTATACATGTGACCTACAAACAAATGTCTATCAATGCAAGTTTCTTCTTTAAATACATTACCCAATCATAATATCCAAGGAGAACTAATACTACCTCGCAAATCAGCCTTCCCAGATGCTACTTCTAGCTAAATGAAGATATAAGTTGTCTGCCAACCTAGCTGATGGTCAGGCAGAGTGATCTCCCACTTAAGCATGAGGATTGACATCCAAAACCATGAACCTGCCAGTTACTACCTCCCCTTGTGCGAAGCCGAAGCTCTCACTCTTGGGACCTTGAAAAACTAATTTCAACTTGGAAGCGTACCATTCTCAGTTGGAAGAGTCTTTTCACCTCAAAGAAAGTATACACCATCTCTGTATCCAAACTTTCTATCTTTCTTACGCCAACTAAGTTCTGCCTTTCAGTTTGCTAACACTTTGTCACCTTTGCATATCTTAGAGCACTCTATCACTTGAATGGGCAGCCTATATGTCTTTAGAGGATAGATTCGAGCTGTAATATTTTTATATGTGCAGGTCTTTATGCTTTTCACAACCCTGTTATATCTGTATAATTCCCGTATTACTTGTTCATCCAGGTGAGTGTTTGCTACCAAGGCATCCTTAGCACTCTTGACACCATGCTTCCATGATTTTACTTATATAGGCTGCCAATGAGCCATCTTAAATGTAGTATTATAAATATAATTATATTATCTCTGGACACTACATTTCTGTGTTAGATAATCTGCTATCTCTAATTTCCAGGTAAACATCTGCACCACACCCCGTGTTCAATGCAGGTGCATTAAATTATCATGTACGGGCCATCTTTGGGCCATCCTACAGGTGTTATTGTAAATTATATTATACCAGGACACTTGCCTTTATTAGCTCATCTGCTACCAGTAATTTATTTACCTAGGCATTCTTAGCGTCTGGACACCATACTTTGATTATTCTACCTGCCCATGTCGTTCTTGACTTTTCTGACAGGTAGTATTGGCATTAGGATTGACACCATCACTTTTTTTTCTAGGTAACCTTCATTTGGTTTAGCCTGTCGCCCTCACAGTATCCAAACAAGACAGGTGCTGGTACACAGTCTTATAATTTATTGTTCCTATAGATGGTATTGTCATTATATTTACCTATGCACTTCATTTGCTTATTAGACTGGCTGTTATCTATTGCCAGGCCAACTTAAGATATACCTCTGCACCGACATTACTTTCAAAAGACGGGAGCAGGGCTCCCCAGTTTTATGTGCTCTGCTCTATTTGTCCTACAGATTAGAACAATGGGCACAGCACGGAAATGCACAGCGATGGATGATTACGTCAGTCTGCATGCTGACCTTCAGTGCAAGATTTCCTGGCAGACAAGGGTGATAAGTTGACACGTCACCCTTCAGCCATGAAGTACCAGAAATAGACATGATCTGAGACTGTTCCAGCAACCAGGTCATCACCACTGGACTCAGCATTATTGGCAGTTCCTATGGTCCTTTCCTCTTTGGGATTCAACTCCATTTCTATTTCATAACTGCATATTAAACAAGCACTCAGAAATAAACAATTCTCACAACCAGTCATGGAGAAAAGGCCCACCACTCTTAAAGCATGTAATGGCAAATGGCATGTCTTCACCCAGTGGTGCATAAACACATCTTACCCTCCAGTCATCTATATCGCAAATAGCTAATTTCTTCTTCTGGCTCTTTGAGAGAAGAGTTAGCACCAAGTACGAACAAAGGCTGTCGCTTCACAATTGCTGATGCCTTCCATTATCATGGAAGAGAGAATATCGGACAATAAAAGGACTTGTCTGACTTTCTCTCCAGTTTTGCATATACACAGCCAAACACTTTAGCTCTGTGCCCAAAGTGGAACCTATCTTTCCTATTAACCTGGTTGAACAAGACCCCTTTTGAACCTCTTTCAGGGGCATCCCTGGAATTCCTTTCATACAAGGCCTGCTTCCTAATGGCATTAGTGACTTCGGGCAGAATTATCGAAATACATGCAGCAGACCCGAACTACACACAGTTCTGACAGGACGGGTCAGTCTTACTTAACTGCATCCTCGTTCATCGCGAAGAACAGGCTTCCTTCCATGGGTAACCAAACTTTCATCATGAAACCTCTGTCTAGTTCGACACATCAGCTCAAGACCCAGTTCAGGCATTGAAGTGGTACCGTAATAGAACAAGATCTGCAGTATGAAGGGAAATCACCCCTGTGTTATCTCTGAAGAAAGAACAAGGGCTTATACCAACATGGACTATCTCATCCTGGATTAAGTGGGCTATCCACTCTGCATATCGAGAAATAACGCCAACTCAAATTAACTTTTTACGCATTTCAGTTCACAAGGTTACCACCAGCATAGTATTTGACCAGAGCTGTTCTCTAACCGACATCATTGAGGCAGTGGGATGGAGATCAGGGTCCACATTCTCAAGCTTTTATCCCCGAGATCTCTCATCCCAAAGGGCTCAGATCGATCTTTTGGACCCATATATATCCAATGCTCATCAGGTCACCATTCCAGGTCGATCAACAACTTCTTAAGATGCCACTTCACGAATTTGTTGGATATCTGGAAAGGGGAACCGCTGGATATCCGGAAAGGGGAATTTGTTCTTATTTGAAGCCACTCCCTGACAGATGAAGTCCCCTCCGGTCAGGTTACCTAGAAGCTGTCTCTTACATCTCAAGGGATCGGAGATGGTACCTCCAGTGTAAGGGGATGTACCACCCTCCACCTCTTACTTATTCTCTGAAGGTATTATTATTTGGGTAATGTTTTCAAAGAATAAACAAATTTTCCTAGTAAAATATTTTTTCAAGAATACATACCCATTCATAATCCACACATCCTCCCAGCCTTCCCACAATTACATGCATAGAGAGCATTCCTATACTCCAGTAGTTGACAGGTTCATGTTTTCTAACACCAAGCCTTATGTCTAAGGGGAGATCATTCTGCCCTACAGCCACCTAGGTTGGCAGACAACTTGCAGTTCCTTTAGCTAAAGGTAGTATCTGAGAGGGCTGGATTTTCAAGGTAGTAGTAGTTCTAAGGTATTATGATTGGGTAAGTATTCTCGAAGAAACAGATTTTACTGGGAAAAAATTGGTTTCCACTATGATCATTCCAAAAAATGCCTTTGCAGATCCTATCAGCAATCTTTGAGGGAAACCTTGTAATCTCTGGGCCCTGACACGTCCCTGACCAACTTTTCTGCATAAGAAAAATAAGTTTGGTTTGCATTCTCTAGACAATACACATGCACTTGTGTGCGTGTAGGAATGACCAGTTGTCCGTACTTGGCCATTAATTCACAGATATTAATTTTTTTCAATAGTCCACAATGCTGCAATCTATCAAATGCTTTTTAGTTGTCCAGATAAAAAAGAATATACATTAGGGTCATGACTTCTTTTGCACATTAGACATTCTTTAAGGGTAACTACAGCAGAAATAGCTCCAGCCTCCTTACATGATCGAAACTGATAAAATAGTGGAAAGTTGATTTTGTCTAAATATTCTCAAATTCTGGTCATCAATAGTTTTTCAAATAATTTTCCTAGATAAGATGTCAGTGATATGCCATGATAATTCACCATATCTTTTACATTTACCATTCTGTTTGTATATCAGTAGAATATTCCCACATCCATATGTATTAGGCAAATACTCAAACTGGATCACATAATACAACGGGCAATTAGATGTCTGATTATATGATTTTTCCATGCCATGCTTTAAATGGTCATTAGACATGCAGTCATTGCCTAGTCATTTTGTTATGTTCAAGAGACTTGATATGCTGCAATACCTGACCTCTTTGATAGCTTCACATTTTATGTTATCAGCCGCTAATTGATTTTGTTCATATAATTTCTTTATTTTCTCACAGTCAATATTTTCCTCATCTGTTCAGCATTAAGATACTAGTGTTGGGACTGGTCGACCTGGCTTCAAGATAATGTGACCCACACACTTACAACTTAATTCAGAAAAATACAGTTTCCATAAATTGACACATTTATCCAAAATTATCTAATTCTACTTCATGGAATAAAACTATTACCATAATCTGATTTATCTTTCCTACTTTCCTGTATGGCTCTGTAATACTCTTTTCAATTTTGTTGTACAAACATTGGACAAATATAAATGAAAGCCACATACTGTTTGTAAAAACTCCAGAAGGAAAACTAATTGTCAACATATTATTCCAACTACAACTGCCAGAAAGCTGTCGACAGCAACCTGGACAAAGCCAGATTCATGAAGAAGAGAGCATGTGTCAGTATGGTAGTCCAGTGATACAACAACCATTATTGACATGTGTGTCATTCCTGATGAATTGAACTTTTCTCCAATGTGCTGTGAAATAATTTATGATAAAAAGCAATAAGCAAATAATAAGTGTTTTTATCCGTAATACAACATATTATTAGAATCCAATTAAGATCGTGAAAAGGGCCAATAGCCTACCTCATTTTGGCTTATCTTGAATTAAGGCCATTTGAGCTTATGGTACAGTCTTACATGGGTCATGTGCCATCCATCCAATGACTTCTTACCATGCAGGAGTCAATACTTGATGCGCACAAGGAATATGGACTTGTGCCGTTATATTCTCAGTAGTCCATATTTCATTCACCTTGGTAAATAAGCCCATATTATCATTGTCATAGATAAGTTTGAACTACAACAAGTGTTACCACTTGAAGGTCCAAATCCAGATTGGACCCACCTTGGTAAATTAGCTTATATTATCATTATTGTAGACAGGTTCTGTAATAAGTGTCACCAATCTAAGGACCAAATTCCAATTGGATCCACCTTGGTAAATTAGCTTCAGTGGGATAAAACTTGGTAAATAAGTTTATATTGTCATTGTCATAGACAGGTCCTGTAATAATAGTTACCACTCTAAGGACTACATTACAGTTGGATAAAACTTGGTAAATAAGTTTATATTGTCATTGTCGTAGACAGGTCCTGTAATAAGAGTTACCACTCTAAGGACTACATTACAGTTGGATAAAACTTGGTAAATAAGCTTATATTATCGTTCTTGTAGAAAGGTTCCACAATAAGTAAGAAATGATCATATTAATGAAATGCCTTGCGTCAGATTGACTGTGTGTTACCTCTCATGATCTAAAGCAGCCATGTGCGGTTTACTGCCCATGGGTCTGATCTAGCCCACGACCTAGTTTTTTCCACCTGTTGACAATTTACCGCCCATGGGCCTGATCCAGTCCATGATCTAGTTTTGTCCACCTATTGACATCATCGGGTGCAGCTATAAAAATTGCTCAACTGTATCAATGTCTGGAGAAAATTCCATGTGCCTGATATTTCTCATCCAATCCAATTTCTATAAAACTTTGTAAATGAGTTTAATTCATCAGGGGCTTTGAGGAATTTGATTATGAGCAATGTTAACAGATGCTTAATTATTAGGTTATTATTTTGAATCCAAGAATATGCGTTCTATAAGAAAGAATGTTCTGTTGATTATGAACAATGAAACAGTATTAATTACAATTAGATAATAAGCAAATAAACACAAACGTTCTTAAATGGCTTACACACATGGATTTAGTAATGAATAATTCACTTTAAAACCAGGCTTTTATATGGTGCAACGATCTTTTTTATGGTGCAAAAGCCTGTGTGGCAGTTTTCTTGGCGTAACTGCTATTGAAAGATTTTGTAAGTCTCGTGGTTGCAAAAGCCCATCTGTCATGGTTATGTGTGTGTAACTGCTATTGACAGATTTGACAAGTCTCTTGTTTGCAAATGCCTGTCTGGCATGTTCCTGTGTGTAGTTGCTATTGACAGATTTGACAAGATTCTTGTTTTCCAAAGCCCGTCTGGCGTGTTTCTGTGTGTAACTGCTATTGACAGGTTTGCCTGTATGTTGAACCTCGTGATTGTTTTGTTTGCCACACCTTCTGGTCTAAGAGGTTGCTTTTAATGATGTAAACAGTTTTATGTATCCACAAGGAGTTAAAATATTTTATTCAAAAAAGTAAACTAGAGTTGTACAAGACTGTATAAATTCAAAAGAAAATTATCAGGCATATGGGTTCTGTAATAATATAAATTAACCAACATTTGTAACCCCTCAATATCTGATTTTAAAATTATGATTAACTTACTGTATATTGTAATGGGTAGCCTTGGTACTGATACTACATCAGATGAGTGTGTACTGGAACTTTATAACCTCTGATGACTGTCAGAATAAACATTCGGTTTAAATTTTTCTGCACAGGGAACTCATTTGAGTGATGCCTAGTACTCAGGTCATCATAGTTTGAGTGACTGAAGTTTGTATATATTACATAATTTTAGTTTCAGACTAGAACCAATTGAAAATCTTATAAGAAATATATTTGACATTGAAAATTAAGTCTGTCTTTTGTGCCACTGACATCCATGAAATATGTACACATAAATGTACAATCACGTAACAGTGTTTTTATTGTGCCACTGACAATCATGAAGTATATACATGTAAATCTACATGTAACAGTTTTTTTCTTTTAAACTGTGAGCCAACAGAAACTTAGATCAGTGGGAAAATTAAGATTAGTACATCTACATGATATTTACATTACTACTTTAAAAAAAGACAATTTTTCTGAAGTCTTGCTCTTCATTTATAGATGCCATCTGGACAGAGAAAAACCACAAGGAATTCCATGACAACAAGGACCATATCTTGCTCCTAATGGAGAAGTTAAATATCATCGCAAGGCCAAGGTCGTTCAGTCAGGATGGAAAGGAGGTCAAGGTTTGTTTATAGCAATCCAGAAGTTTTAGTACTGCACTTATATTGACCCCACTATATTCTGTTGTATTGACCCTACTATATTCTGTTGCATTGACATTGCATTTGTATTGACCCTACTATATTCTGTTGTATTGACATTGCATTTATATTGACCCTACTATATTCTGTTGTATTGACATTGCACTTGTATTGACCCTACTATGTTCTGTTGAATTGACATTGCACTTGTATTGACCCTACTATATTCTGTTGAATTGACATTGCACTTGTATTGACCCTACTATATTCTGTTGTATTGACCCTATTATATTCTGTTGTATTGACATTGCACTTGTATTGACCCTAATATATTCTGTTTAATTGACATTGCACTTGTATTGACCCTACTGTATTCTGTTCAATAGGCATGTGGTGTTGATGGAAAATGACTTTATTTAGTTGAATTGGCATATTGTGTTGATGGATAGCG
Organism: Megalonaias nervosa; assembly: GCA_016617855.1. Taxonomy (NCBI): domain Eukaryota; kingdom Metazoa; phylum Mollusca; class Bivalvia; order Unionida; family Unionidae; genus Megalonaias; species Megalonaias nervosa. The sequence goes on from JAECUM010024571.1 coordinate 32,437, forward strand.
AATGTGTTCTGTGGAATAGGCATATAGTGTTGATGAACAGGCACAGAGTATTCAGAGATAGGCACATGTTATTGATTGATAGGCATATCATGTTGATAGATAGGCATATAGTGCTGATGGATAGGCATACAGTGTTGATGGATAGGCATATAGTACTGATGGATAGGCATATAGTACTGATGGATAGGCATGTTGTGTTGATAGATAGGCATCCAGTGTTGATGGATAGGCATATAGTACTGATGGATAGGCATATAGTACCGATGGATAGGCATACAGTGTTGATGGATAGGCATATAGTACTGATGGATAGGCATACAGTGTTGATGGATAGGCATGTCGTGTTGATAGATAGGCATGTCGTGTTGATGGATAGGCATATAGTACTGATGGATAGGCATATAGTACTGATGGATAGGCATAGAGTGTTGATGGATAGGCATATAGTACTGATGGATAGGCATACAGTGTTGATGGATAGGCATATAGTACTGATGGATAGGCATACAGTGTTGATGGATAGGCATATAGTACTGATGGATAGGCATATAGTACTGATGGATAGGCATATAGTATTGATGGATAGGTATGTCGTGCTGATAGATAGGCTTAGAGTTTTGATGGATAGGCATATAGTGCTGATTGATAGGCATACAGTTTTGATAGATAGGCACATAGTGTTGATGGATAGGCACATAGTGTTGAAGGACAGGTTTATCATGTTGATGGTTGGTGTTGATGTATAGTATTTGAATTCAGTTCAATTGACATATAATGTTGATGGGTAGTATTTTTTTGTTGTTGTTATTTCTGTATATCCTGTCATCAATACATCACAAATTAGTATAGCCAACAAATTTAGACATGTAGCATTCATCGATAGAGACTGTTCTTTTATTCCATCTCTACATTCAGTCAGCCATGCATCAAAACATTAATTTAGGGTTGAAGACCTTTGGTAACAAAAGCATATTTTGGTATGTGAGGACCTAATATCAAGAAGACCAAAATAAGGTTCAGCTTTCATCATTTTCAAATGATATGTAATTGACTTCTGGTCACTATATGGCAAAAAGTTTACTCCGCATCATTATTTTTTCTGACCTTTGCAAGAAAAGTTTGGACATGGTGTCAATGTTTCCATCTGTCCCTCCATCAGTGTTCCTCAGAGTATCCTCATTTCCATCTGTCCCTCCATCAGTGTCCATCATGGCATCCATGTTTCCATCTGTCCATCCGTCACTGTCCATCATGGTATCGATGTTTCCATCTGTGCTCCATCAGTGTCCATCATGGCATCCTTGGGTCCATCTTTCCCTCCATCAGTGTCCATCATAGCATCCATGTTTCCATCTGTCCGTCCATCATAGCATCCATGTTTCCATGTGTCCCTCCATCAGTGACCATCATGGTATCCATGTTTCCATCTGTACCTCTGACATTCTATTCAATGACCTTATTGTCATCTCAGACCTACCAACCCTTACAGTTTAGCTTTAAGTCTTATGGAAGTGATCCATACAATATGGACTCAGACCTACCAACCCTTACAGTTTAGCTGTAAGTCTTATGGAAGTGACCCATACAATATGGACTCAGACCTACCAACCCTTACAGTTTAGCTGTAAGTCTTATGGAAGTGACCCATACAATATGGAGTCAGACCTACCAACCCTTACAGTTTAGCTGTAAGTCTTATGGAAGTGACCCATACAATATGGACTCAGACCTACCAACCCTTACAGTTTAGCTGTAAGTCTTATGGAAGTGACCCATACAATATGGACTCAGACCTACCAACCCTTACAATTTTGCTGTAAGTCTTATGGACATGACCCATACAATATGGACTCAGACCTACCAACCCTTACAGTTTAGCTGTAAGTCTTATGGAAGTGACCCATACAATATGGAGTCAGACCTACCAACCCTTACAGTTTAGCTGTAAGTCTTATGGAAGTGACCCATACAATATGGACTCAGACCTACCAACCCTTACAGTTTAGCTGTAAGTCTTATGGAAGTGACCCATACAATATGGAGTCAGACCTACCAACCCTTACAATTTTGCTGTAAGTCTTATGGACGCGACCCATACAGTATGGACTCAGACCTACCAACCCTTACAGTTTAGCTGTAAGTCTTACAGAAGTGACTCATACAATATGGACTCGCACCTGCTAACCCTTACGATTATGTTGTAAGTCTTACAGAAATAAGCCATAAAATGTGGACTTACGGAACTAAAGCACAAATTATGGAGATATGATTGCAATAAAATTCGGATACTGTCTTGTGCGTCCTTGATTCGGATCATGGTTTTATGTTAGATTAAGTAGAATTAATCACTGAACCAGACTAACTTTACTGGAGTAACTCGGACACTTTAGAGTGATTTTTGTGATGCAAAATATCTGTATGATCATGTTGTTGCTCATTCTTTAAAAATGGCATCCAACAAGTGTCATGTCAGGAGGAAAGGGACAATAAGGTTTTAATGATGCAGAAGAATACAAGGGAATATTCAGATTGTTTGGAAGGAAAGCAGGAAAAGCACAATAAAGTTTAGTGTACATGATGTGATGATATGAGTATGTAACATGACAGTAAAGATGATTGCCATTTCCACAGACCACGTAAAATTTATTTTTTCGAGGATTATACCAGAGTGCTATGGTATCATAGGTCTTAAGGTTAGCAATTGGTGAAAAAGTAAATACAGATGCTGACCGTTCAGGTAGTACATATATATATATTTGTTGTTCCTTGCTCTCTATTACAATGCATTAAAGTTCCAGTGTAAATCAGATGTTTGCTGGAAACAATCGCTAAACAGATGCAATGTAGACTGCAGGTTATGCAAGGGGGAGGGATACTCCATCACAGTAATACCGATACAAAATAGTTTTATAATTGGATATACATGTCTTGATGTTGGAAACTTCTTGTATATGTTGCAAAAAGTATAATCAACTGCATCAACTGTATAATCAACTGCATCAACTGTATAATCAACTGAAACTGCATTGGAAGAAATTAATGTTGCAGTGAACTTGACAATGGTTTGAGTTCAACACAATGTTTACCGTTGCTGTTTTAAATCACACCGGTAGACTTTTAATGATGCAGAAGAATACAAGGGAATATTCAGAATATGGACAGGGAATATGAAAAGGGAATATGGACTTACGGAACTAAAGCACAAATTATGGAGATATGATTGCAATAAAATTCGGATACTGTCTTGTGCGTCCTTGATTCGGATCATGGTTTTATGTTAGATTAAGTAGAATTAATCACTGAACCAGACTAACTTTACTGGAGTAACTCGGACACTTTAGAGTGATTTTTGTGATGCAAAATATCTGTATGATCATGTTGTTGCTCATGACTCAGACCTACCAACCCTTACAATTTTGCTGTAAGTCTTATGGGCATGACCCATACAATATGGACTCAGACCTACCAACCCTTACAGTTTAGCTGTAAGTCTTATGGAAGTGACCCATACAATATGGACTCAGACCTACCAACCCTTACAATTTTGCTGTAAGTCTTATACAGTATGGACTCAGACCTACCAACCCTTACAGTTTAGCTGTAAGTCTTACAGAAGTGACTCATACAATATGGACTCGCACCTGCTAACCCTTACGATTATGTTGTAAGTCTTACAGAAATAAGCCATAAAATATGGACTTACGGAACTAAAGCACAAATTATGGAGATATGATTGCAATAAAATTCGGATACTGTCTTGTGCGTCCTTGATTCGGATCATGGTTTTATGTTAGATTAAGTAGAATTAATCACTGAACCAGATTAACTTTACTGGAGTAACTCGGACACTTTAGAGTGATTTTTGTGATGCAAAATATCTGTATGATCATGTTGTTGCTCATTCTTTAAAAATGGCATCCAACAAGTGTCATGTCAGGAGGAAAGGGACAATAAAGTTTTAATGATGCAGAAGAATACAAGGGAATATTCAGATTGTTTGGGAGGAAAGCAGGAAAAGCACAGTAAAGTTTAGTGTACATGATGTGATGATATGAGTATGTAACATGACAGTAAAGATGATTGCCATTTCCACAGACCACGTAAAATTTATTTTTTCGAGGATTATACCAGAGTGCTATGGTATCATAGGTCTTAAGGTTAGCAATTGGTGAAAAAGTAAATACAGATGCTGACCGTTCAGGTAGTACATATATATATATATTTGTTGTTCCTTGCTCTCTATTACAATGCATTAAAGTTCCAGTGTAAATCAGATGTTTGCTGGAAACAATCGCTAAACAGATGCAATGTAGACTGCAGGTTATGTAAGGGGGAGGGATACTCCATCACAGTAATACCGATACAAAATAGTTTTATAATTGGATATACATGTCTTGATGTTGGAAACTTCTTGTATATGTTGCAAAAAGTATAATCAACTGCATCAACTGTATAATCAACTGCATCAACTGTATAATCAACTGAAACTGCATTGGAAGAAATTAATGTTGCAGTGAACTTGACAATGGTTTGAGTTCAACACAGTGTTTACCGTTGCTGTTTTAATCACACCGGTAGACTTTGCAATGCATGGTTTCCAGCTTGACAATAGCAGCGCATGATATTTTGTCACATCTTACTGAAAACTTGTCCAGCTTAGAGAAAAAATTAACTGCCTTACTGAAAAGGTCTTGTTAGGTTTGACAGGTCCGCCTTCTTGTGACTATTTTATGAAACTTGGTTTAATATTATATCATTATCAGTAGGTGAGTTCAATACCACTCTAAAGGTAATACCTCAGTATTGTAATTTTCCATCACACTTCCCTTTTTGGTTTGTAAGTTGAGAGGCATTGTAATTTTCCATCACACTTCCCCTTTTGGTTTGTAATTTGAGAGGCATTGTAATTTTCCATCACACTTCCCTTTTTGGTTTGTAACTTGGGAGGCATTGTAATTTTCCATCACACTTCCCTTTTTGTTTTGTAACTTGAGAGGCATTGTAATTTTCCATCACACTTTTTGTTTTGTAACTTAAGAGGCATTGTAATTTTCCATCACACTTCCCTTTTTGTTTTGTAACTTGAGAGGCATTGTAATTTTCCATCACACTTCCCCTTTTGGTTTGTAACTTGAGAGGCATTTAAGATCAAGGTTACTGTTCAATATTTTAAATTTTGCATTTTAGAGTCGTTTAAGTCATAGGCAGTGTTTTCTTCAGAAATTGTTGCCATTGTGTTGTATGTTGAATTTTTCCACTAAACTTTCTGTTCAACCCTAAATTGAAAGGATTCAATATTGTATAAATATTTCTAGATGACTACTATGTTGGTTATGTTAATGCATCCATATCATCATTTTTAAGAATGCTATGTGTAATGACACATTCTGACATTACAAGTGATTATAAATGATGTCATATCATCATGAAAAGGAAATGCATAACAACTCAGGCATCCAAATATATTTCAGTCATTTCACAGAGCTGTTCAGCAGTTTGGCCAGATAAAGTCTGTATTTTGTATATGATACATGCAATTTTTATTTGCACCCACTTCAGTTCAATTTATAAAATACTTTAAATCTTCTTTTGGCACAATTCACAAAAGATATTTCACATTTGCCCTTGTGCCATGTGAGGGTCAAGTTCTCAAGTCGGTGTTTAGACTTGATTCACATTTATCCTTGTGACATGTGAGGGTCAAGTTCTCAAGTTGGTGTTTGACTTGATTCACATTTACCCTTGTGCCATGGTGCCAAATTCTATCCTAAGTTAAGTTCACAGGTCAGTATTTAGGCTTGAATTACATTTGCCCTTTTGCCATGTGAGGGTTAAGTTCTCAAGTTGGTGTTTAGACTTGATTTACATTTACCCTTGTGCCATGGTTCCAAATCCTATCTTCAAGGTTAAGTTCACAGGTCAGTATTTAGGCTTGAATTACATTTGCCCTTTTGCCATGTGAGGGTTGAGTTCTCAAGTTGGTGTTTAGACTTGATTTACATTTACCCTTGTGCCATGGTTCCAAATCCTATCTTCAAGGTTAAGTTCACAGGTCAGTATTTAGGCTTGAATTACATTTGCCCTTGTGCTTTCTAAATCATGAGCTGTTTAAGATAAATGAATGAAGCTTGGTATACATGTTTAGGGTCTTATCCTCAATGTCAAGGTTACAGGTTAATATTTTTCAGATTTATATTGTTTCATTAGCATATTATCAAAAACTGAGGTACAGGGATGATCAGTAGTAAAATGGATGCTTCTCATTGTTATGGCATCTAATTCATCACAGTCAAGATTTTATCTGCAAGGTCAAGGTCATTTGTGAAATTTTTTTAAAGTATGTTCTGCACTGTCTAGTTTACTGCCCCTTGAGATAAATTACTACGGCTGTGTCCTAAAGGTCTTAGTCAGATTTTAGTATTGTGGACTTTTATGGTCTCATCGGGGGCAGGGACTTGATACCTGACGTGGATCCAATTTTGGTTTGATTGAGGATTAATATCAACAAGAAATGTCTGGTTGATTTCCATTATTTCTTAAAACTTGAATAGTGTGTCTCTGCGAGTCACATTTGAAACCTATTCCTTTCTTGAACTGTATTTTCTTCATTTATACCATAATGTTGGTGTCATTCCTGTTTCTGTTTTTTGAATAAAGTTGCATATTCCTGTATGTAAATATTCAAAATTGTTCAACATTTATATTTGGACTTCATGTACAGTTTGAAGCATAAGAATCTGGAAATCAAACAGGAGAAAGTTATAAACATGGAATCCATTCTGGAGATCTTGTAAAAACCAAATAATTATATTAGTTTCAATACTGAGGATTTTTCACGTGTTTATTTCTATATCCATTGTTAAAATACATTATTTATGTGTGCAGTGTGCTATTAATGTGTACAATTGCACATTACTGGTATTTATTTGTACAGTGACAAACACCACACATTCCTAGTATTTATGTGTACAGTGACAGATGCATAAATATCATCAGATCATGAAAATTGTAGATTAATTCATTGCACATGTTTCAGATAATATTTTGATAGAAATCATCCCTTGCTGTCCACATAATTACATGTAGACATTATGCATTTATATATTGCACTGGATCGTGTGTTCTTACTGGAGTTTTCACTGGTTTTTCCGCCACCAATTATATAGGATGTCATATATAGTCTATCTTGTGTTGATAAATGGCATCAAACCCCAAAACAACATGTTTACCACTGATCATGTGATGTGTCTCTGCTCATCATGGTGAGGTTGGGGTAGGAATGGAGAAAACCTCTTTATTGACACTTTACAAACTCATAGTCAAGAAGTTTTAACACAGTGAAGTTCCTCATACATTATGCATACTTGGCAACTCATGTTACTGAAGTGCGGTGGAGAAATTAGTGAAAGATGTGTCAAGCTGCTACTAACTAGTATGCCATATATAGCTCATTATGTACAATAAAAATGGCATTGAACCCATCATCACTAGCCAAGATTCCAATAACCCTATCTACACCTTGGCGGATCAAACATATATATTGGTACTTTATCCTAAGAACATCTGTTGGATTTCATGAGTTGCCTCCCTTAGTATGTAATGCCAACTGACCAACAGCGTGATGCATTGTGCATCGATCAAAAATGTTGGGAGCAATTGACCTAAATAGGATACTTCATAAGTGTATCATTGGATGTATGACTTAGTACCAGAGGGAAGCTATTACAGATGTATTTGACTGAAAGGTACTTGCATAAACATGGACAGGCACTGGAAAATTGCTTATTTATCAGCCCATTCAAGTCGTGTGCTCCCTTTGTCTCAATCACATAGGAACAGTGTTCAAACTTGAACAACTTAATGTTGATTGGATGTGGTGACTTGCCACCGCATCCAGTGAAATTCACAGACCCAAAGCAAAGAAATGTCTTCTCATCACGCCAAGGTGTAGATAGGGTTATCTGAACCTTGGCTAACAAAGATGCATTAAACCCACAACAACAACACAGTTCCTATGAATCAAACCAACCACTTTGAATGTTGTCCACTGTGAACGATGTCAAGTTTTTACACAAATCAACCACACTGAACAGTCCACAATGGATGATGTTAAGTTCTGTACAAATTAATCACATTGAACAGTCCTCTGTGAATGATGTCAAGTTTTTACACAAATCAACCACATTGAACAGTCCTCTCAGAATGAATGGTCTGATTTTTATGCAAATCAATCAAACTGAACAGTCCACTCTGAATTATATAAAGTTTTTACACAAATCAACCGCACTCAACAGTCCACTGTTAATGATGTAAAAAAGATAACATGCACCACACACCAGAATTAAAATGCATGTATATATCAATCTTTATCAGTTATTTGGGAGTGGATCAATAATCCATTGAAACAATTTGATGTGGTCTAGAATTTGTTTATTGTACCGACTACTGTTATTATTTTTGCTCAGTATTTTGAGTTTTGTGTCATATTTTGCCAATCTCAGATAGGTTTGTGCCTTGATTTAGTATTTTTTTTAACTTGAATGCAAATCCAACTAAGGTACATGCCACTAACTGCCATTGAATATCATAATATGGTTGGGGATTAATGTGGTCTTTGTGTCAGTTCATAACACTTATATATAATCATGTTCCAGATCTGATTGTCATTATTGACAAGTGGTGATGATAATGATAACAAATTGGGCTTAAAGTCACAAAGGGTGTGATGGTATATTGTATGCGCTAGTGCATCTTGTGAAAAATAGAACTGACATTAAAACAATATTCAACCTAGACAGTACCAGTCTGAGCAATTCTTGCAGGTAGCCATCACTCTGAATCCACCCACAGACTGGAAATGGTTGGAACTTCTTGGCAGAATCAGTAGAGTTGTGGTGACATTGTCACATTTCAATGCAGACACAAAAATGGACCGTTTTCATTCTGAAGAAAATTAGGCTCTAGAGGAAACATGGATCCAGTAACAGTACATCATCTTCTAGGTGTTAAGATAAACAATGATGATTACAGTAAAATTGCACCAATACAATCCAGCAATAATCTCCTAAGAAATGTTGAAAATGCTTGTGGTACATATAAAGAGAGTAGGAATGACAACAGGTTAGTGTGAAAGGACTGACTTGTTGAGCATGCGTTATTTAAGACTAAAATTTTTAATGTATTTTATACTTGCAATTTTGTCCTTTTAAATGCTGAACATCAGGTCAATGAAAATCCTAACCTCGTTTGAGGTCAAAACGCCAAACCAAAGTTTTCAAGTCTCCTTATGTGTCCTGACCTGGCCTGTCTTTTCTATAACATATGTTTTCTGCACTTTTACTCGGATGCCTTTGACACAGAGAATTGAAACTCTGTTACTTTCTATACAGTCCTGATAACTCAGTCACATAGGTCAGATTATTGTACACTTTATAACCCAACTGTCACATAGGTCAAATTATTGTACACTTTATAACCCAACTGTCACATAGGTCAAATTATTGTACACTTTATAACCCAACTGTCACATAGGTCAAATTATTGTACACTTTATAACCCAACTGTCACATTGGTCAAATTATTGTATACTTTATAATCCAACTGCTATCAGTGTCACATAGGTCCAGTTATTGTACACTTTATAACCCAGCTGTCACATAGGTCAAATTATTGTACACCTTATAACCCAGCTGCTATAGGTGGGGTTCAACATTAAGTAAATATGATAAACTTCGAGACACAGTAGAACATTTTGTAGATGTTATAATAGAAGCTTGATGTACATGCATTGTGTCGTTTTAAAATTGACTAACCACAAAGCATTTTAATTGAATAAACCAGGATTAGTAAAGTACGTTTATTCTTAATCTGAACAAAACTTTGTAAAGAAATAATTGATTAGTAACATATAATATTACATATGAAAGGTATTAAATGTTGCATTGTTGTTATTATTATTATTATTATTGGACTAACTTATCTAAAATATATCCTTTCCTTTTAATAACTCTAGTTAAACAGAATAAGTAATTAGAAATAATTGATCAGTAACATATAATATTGCAAATGAAAGGTAGCAAATGTTGCACAGATTGTGTTGTATTATTGTTATTATTATTATTATTATTATTATTGGACTAACTTATCTAATATATACCCTTTTCTTTTAATAACTCTAGTTACACTGAATGAAGAATTGCTTTGTTTTTATTAGTTCTACAGGTCGTTGAACAGAAGAGCTTATGGTCTGGTCTATTGTACAGTGTCGATCATTCATCATCCCTCAGTCATCTGCCAATTGGCACTAATTTGTTTTCTCTGCTCCTCCTAAATTACATGGAGAATTTTCCTCAAACTTTACACTCACATTCATGCCATGGTTTATATGATTCAGGATTGAAAAAAGGACTGCTCAGAAAAAAGTACTGCTCAGAAATCCAATATGGCTGCCAATGTGGCCATCTTGAAAATCGGTTATTGCTACTCCTACTGAATAATGGTCATATCTTCAGGGGGTTTTCACTAAAAGACTTCGTATGATAACTATTTGGTCCTAGCTGAAAAAACTGCCAATATGGCCACCATGGCTGCCATAAAGAAAATCTCATTATGACTATTACTCCTGAATGAATGGCCATATCAAAATATAAATTTTACTTAAAGGCTTTATAACAATGGCTGGCTGGTCAAAAGTGAAAATGATGCTGATCTGATGGTCAGTATGACCACAATTGTAGCCATCTGAAATATTGTGTTGTTAGAACTCTGTTTTAACAGAATTCATATTGATGGGGGTTTCACCAGAAGGCCCTATGTAATGCTAGTGTCAGTCTGAAGTCCAATGTGGCCACCGCAACAGCCATCTTGAAAATCTTGTTACTGTTACCCCTCCTGAATGAAAAGTCATCTTGGCAATAATTGTATTTCTACTCTGTCCAAATGAATGACTATATCAGCAATGGACTTCTTATGATATCTAGTTATTTCTAAATGAAAATGATGTCATTAATATATCCAGTAGGGCTTCAACAACTGTCATAAAAAAGTGTTGCCACCAATTCCTCTGAACAGATGATGATTATGACATGGGTTTTTACAAAGCCTGACATGAAAATGGTGCCAATTCAATATAGTTGCTATGACAACAGTCTTAAAACCTTATTGTCACTACTCCTCTGAATGGATTATTATGATGACATGTTTTTTTTTGTACCAAAACACTTCCAATGATGTCTGCTTTGCCCTGAATTAAATAGTGCCAAGCTGATATCCACTATGTGTATCACGGCAGCTGGTTTGAAAATCTTGCCATCGCTAAAGAATATAAGGATGGTTTCAGTGCTCAACAGTTAAAAAAAACCCCCAGGTGGTCTCATCTTTAATTCCTAGTAGAGTTCCATCCTCTTTGAGGGACTCTTGTTTACATTTGGACAAAACATAAATTAATTTCCTGCCAATGTACATTTTCCTATACAGACCACTTGATATATTTTTATGATCATGGTTTCCATTATTGTCACTGCTGCCAACTTTAGACATTAAACCTTCATGGAAGGCAGAGCAATGTGTTTCTGGTCAGCCGATCATCCTTATTTTTCATTGCTGTGCCTAGCACCTTTTTCACCGGGTTCATCATTTCTTTTTTAACTTCCCCAAATTAACTTTTTGCATCTAGTTTATTCCAGTACTAGATGTGCTTAGTACATTATATATACTAACCATTATCATAATTAATGGTTTTTTTTTTTTTTTTTTTTATAAATCCCTACATACCTACCCTAATTTGGAACCAGTGTAATAGGAAATACACATATGTTTACATACTTCATGGGCTTGGAATTTAGTTAAGGTGTTCATCAGATCATTGTGAACCACTCCACAAAAAAATGTATGTCTTAGTGACGTAACTTTGTACATAAAATCACGGATCTCAACAATGCAGTAATTGTAGGCATGGTATATGGATGATAGCCTGTCAGTGTGTTTTTTTTTTTCAGTGAATTTTAAATGTTTTTGCAAGTTAGTTCAAGTGTAAATCAGCTGTGTTACTGGCAGATCTCTAACTGTAGGTATGCTGTATTGATTGAAGTTGCTTAGCTTGCACATTACATCATTCTAAACCACCCCAGTGGAAAATTGGTCACTGTAACCTACTTTCCTTGTACATTTGTTGCTTACAGGTTAACACCCATCAGATCAGTTTTTCTGTCAAATTCCCAGCTCTAGGTATGCTATCAATATAATTCTTGGATCAGACTGTTTATTGCATTACTGTGCCCTTATTCAGTGAAAGTAGGTCACAATGATTTACTCTTGAACAATGTATTACCAGTATGACACAAGCATCAGTGTACAAGCGAGATTGTTGTTTCTGTCACAAATCTGATTACACCTCTTGTAAATTGAGTAATATAATTGAATCATTCTTTAACCTATTTATTAAATGGAAAGCTCAGTTCTCTCCAAATACATTTGTACCCACCATTGTGGTGATACTTTATTAAATTGATTGAGACATGCCAAGGGTAAATCCTGCTCAGAATGATTATTGCCAACTTAAAATGGTCCTATCTTAATTGAATGTAAACTTATGTCACTGAGCAGAAAACATTTTTGCACATTGTTACATTTTCAGAGAGAAATTAATCTGTAAAGTTCACTCTACTTCTACTCCATGAACAAAAAATTAATATATAGTGTATTTTCTAATGAATTTTGTAATGTATATTTATTTTGTTTGCTTGACCTTTGTACATGATTAGGGGTAGAATTATTTTGGCCTTCCTGACTTGTATCATCGTTTTAATAGTTCTTCACTGATATTTGAGTTCAAGGTCTACCTTAATTTACAAACTTGGAATGTTCTGGAAGTGTACTTTGACCTGGTCATTTTTTGCATCTTAGGTTTATATATAAGGTTGATGTATTCCAAACTATTTAATTCCTTAAGTTCAATCTGTGGAATAATTTACTGTTGTGTTCAGATATAATTTGAGAGGAATATTTTATTTTAAAATTATATATTGGAATTACAAAGTGATCATTGATAGTTTGGACAAACACTACTTTGGGCTTATTGTTGATTCATTCAAAGACATTCTGGATTACATCATTGTGATACGTCAAAATTATTGGTACATCAGCTTATTAAGACTATTTGTACATCAACACATTCAAGATTGAAACATTCTATACTTTCAGATTTGTGATTGAACATGTATCATAATTCGGGTTTTAATTCTAAACACAGTAAATTCATCATAAATTTTGACATTTTTACTTGGAAATATAAATGAATTTGTTGATTTTACTAAACTTGTTGCTTTCACTCCTTTCAGTTATTTAGTTTAAGATCATAGAGTCATAACAACATTCTTGCACATATAAACATGTACATCTCAAAGAAATTCCAAGGTATGGTTTCACCTGCTTGCATATCGTAAGATGTTTTATTTTATTTAAACATTTATACTCTGAGGCCTAATTATAGTAATATGTTTGTTCATCCGAAAGTAAGCCCCCAAACCAAAACGTTGTCCATATCATACTAGCTGTGAATTTAGTGTTTAGTTATTATACAGAAAATGAATCTAGCATTATATATCACAGATTAAATTAAGCTGAGATGCTAAAGCCAAAGTCAGTTCAAAGACTGCACTAATACATCATGAGCAGATGGTATGGACTTGCAGATTTGTGTAAGGAAGGAGTAAAGGTAATTTTTATTCAGAAATACATTGGTATTGGGAATGATAATAAACTCTATTTTTCTTTAAAATGTCAAAATGTGCAAATATGTATCCACTCAGTGACACAAGATTATGTTTGATTGATAGGGGACCTATTTGGGAAGTTTTTGACAGTTGTCCTAAACATACACTCTCATTGCCACTTTCTTCTCTTATTACAAATTTGAAAAGAAAATTAATATGAAGCAGTGATCACCAATGGTAAGAGAAAACAAATGCATCTTTGCACAGAGTTCACTGGATTGTCCAGGTATTTTTATTTCGGTATACTGTCTTTATTTTTATTGCAAATTTAGACAAATATCCCCGATAACAAATACATAAATTTCTTTATCAGGAGGAGAATTACTTCCTTGCTCCATGCATGCTTCAGCAGAAAGCACCAGAAGAGGTCATCTGCCCAAAGCCAAATGATCAGATGGGGAGCTCATCAGTCCTTTGCTATGTATTCAAAGGAAATTTTATGCCAACCCCAATCTTCCACAGACTTCTTGCTGCCTGTGTTTCTCACTGGCCAATTGCCACAAAGAAGAAAGAAGATAAACAAGAGAATCAGATCTTTTGTTGCTGTTGCGTATTTCTGCTAGACCGGCAACACAAACTGACCCTACACTTTAGAGAGCATGTTATCTTTGTGAGGGTAACACGAATGGGAATCAGGGAAAAGACTCCATCTTCAAAGCAGTGTATTGAGGCAAGAGAATTCATCACTACAAATCTCCAGAAGATAATTGGAAACCTGGGACAGAGTCTTAACTTTGGGAACTCTATACAGTGTCCTGAATACAACGGTGAAAGTGTCAACATCCATATTCCTGTATCCGAACTTCAAGGGAATGCAGAAGTATACTGTGATTTCCATGACAACGTAATTGAGTCATGCAATCTGTTGAAATTTTGGTTTGAAGATAAGGTGAATATCAGGAAATTAAGGTGTTCTCTAAATCTTTACAAGTTATAATACCAGAAAATATGTGTTATGCTCTCTAAGACTAAACTAATGTTTTAAAGTTATTTTGATATTTTTGTTTTCATTTTAGCTAATCTGGTCATAAACTATGAGATGTTCTGTTATCCTTCCATTATTATAATTTATCATTACCCTTTGTAAATCCCCTGAAAGAGATCTGAAACTTTGCAAATACACTCATCCAATGATTTGGTCACTGGTAAATGAAAATGGTGGTTCCTTATGATCCAAGATGGCCACCCAAGTGGCCATTTTCAAATTTATATATGTCTACCCTTCCTGAATGGAAATTCATGTTGACATGGGGTTTTCACCAAAAAACTTAAGATATCGGGATGGCCCTAAAAGCAAAATGATGCTGATCTGTTATTTGTTATGATCACCACAGTGGCCATCTTATTATGACTATTCCTCCTGAATATATATGCATGTGTGTTTGTTGTTTTCATTCTCTAATTTGAATTATGCCCTCAATTTCCCAGTATGCATATTTACATTTAGCATTGGTTTGAAGCAATAATTTATTTTCAAGTAGAAAATTTTCTGAATTCTATCAATATTAATATTATAAACACATTTGGTGTATACATTGTAATGAATTTTAACTGAGTAACAAGATTACAGTATTGTAATTGCAAGTTAGTACAAATACTTAATCAACTACTCTTAATCAAGAATTGATCTTGTTACTTTCTTAAAATTATAAAAAAAAAAGTTATAAAGTTATGAAAAGATTTCTAAACTTGTTTGAAACAACCCCTGTGCCATGTACATGAGAGCAAATACACAGGTCTTTCAGATCATACTGTTCGTTCTAGTTATGTTGTTGCGAATAAAACTTTACCATAACTGTTCATAGACAATGCAGTGATGAATTAAAGCCAGTATATGAGTGAACTAATCCCTTTTGTCAACCAAATTGACACAACAAACATACAAATGCATCTACTTTTAGATAGAGGGGTTTTCTTAATGTAACCACTCTCTTTATAGATTTGTTACAACAGTCCATTGATAGGATTGCAAATATAAGGTTTTGTTATTTGTCTACGTACTTGGAATTATATTAGGCATTGGTTAAATAGCTTTTTTTTCTTCTTATTTTCACAAAAATAAGTGAACTCGGAATACAACTTTGACCTTACAGCGTCTATCGAATTCTACAACATAGCGGTCCTGTATGTTTCTAACGTACATAATAGCATTTAAAGTTAAATCTTCAATAACGTAATATTTAGATTCTGTTTTCTATGAAATATATTTCTTGAATATATTTGCCCAATGGTTTATAAAAAGAGACAGTTTAATAAAGTGGTACTCCCCAGACTCAGCAATGTCCGTCATTAGCCTATTTCCCCATGACCAGATCAGTCGGCGGTTCACTTATGATTCCAAACTGATTTTTATGAAGAAAATAACCCATTGAACAAGGATATATGCATTTCTGATGCACAGCTTTGTGGATGCTGTAGTTTACACATTTAATAGATATTTAATGAATTTCTGAGAAGCTTCACTTCAATAACAGGTTAGACAATTTCAGTTTTATGTTATTACCATATTTCTTAGAATTACAGCATATGATTCCTTTACATAGTCATTGTCTTTGTAGAACTTTCTTTTTCCAAACTTCAACCACATTAACTATATATTTTGATCTGATCAAGGGCTCAAGTTGTGCACATATTTTTTTTTTTTCAAGTGGTATGCCATTGTTAATGTATAGCCTTGTTAACATTCTTGTTTCTTCACTTGAATTTAGATTTTAGCCAACTGTGTTTCTAATTTGCATTCAACCAACATGAAGTAAATATCGTGAGAAAATGTAAAATGTTATGCTTACAATAGTTCTGAGGTGACATTAAAAAATATGACCTAGGTATTGTGGTTCAGTGATTTGTGCTTACCGTTGTACAGAAGCTAAGTTTCTGTAGGTCATGGTTTGCATTTAGTTTACTTTTTCAGACAAAACAAACATTCCAAATCCTGATGTACATGAATTATAAGCCTTCCAATTCCTCATTTTGTACATGAATTACAAATTGTTTCTGCATCTCTTCAACAGATGAAAAAAAAATGCACAAATACATCACAAAGCATGTAGACGAAAGACACTTATTAAAGTGAGAAGTTGACCATTTATTTTTCAGCGTGCTTCAAAAATATGCTATATTGCTATGTTTACTTATCCCACTTTGTGTGACTTGTTTCATGTAATATGCCAGTTGAATTTGTACTGACAAAAAGAAATGTCTTATAAATCTTTGTGTGGGTCAAATCTAATGCGTGCCTTCATTAGGACTACTAAATTATCTTAATATATCATCTTTCCCAGTATCAATACCCATGTACCATATGAAATTTTTCCGGAAGCTGTACACCTGCTTTGTCATGCTTCACTACATGGTAAAGCTAATTGGTCTTCTTTCTGTAAACTGTGTACACTTATTTTTTAGTTGCCATTAAAACTAGAATAAGTTACAGATATGTACTGACAATAAATGAATCCAGGCACACAGTTTCAATACCTTGACTTTCAACATGGAAATGTTTGCACTTTGCGATTAATATTTCTTGTTCCACATGGGGATTTGTTCTCATGCTTTGAGAATTTAAAATGTCTCTTATTTACAGGACAAAGAAGACGGCCAGCAGCAACAATCAACCGAGCAGCGAGAGTCGTCTAGCTCTGAGGAGGACCAAGAGAATGAAGGTCATGACGATGCTGACACACCTATTACAGAGGAGCACATCAACCATGCTCGCCTTTGTAATGCACTGACAACTGTTTGTGCCAATGCTCTAAGAGAGGTTCTTGGCAGCCATGTTCCAGTCTCCTATGCCGATATATCCCAAACACTTCTTGCCAACCAGGCTAACTTGACCAGCAGGAGACAGATTAGACCAGGACAGTGGCAGAATGCTTTATTAAATAAGGATCAAATTAAGCTGGTTTTTCCAGATCCACGGGGTCGTTTTACAGGCACACTTGACCAGTTTGACATTTCTTTGTTATACACATTAATCAGAAATGTAAGCTCTGTTCAGGCTCCAACAACACACTGGGGAAACCCTCCAGCAGATCAGCCAAGAGATACAAGTCTGGGTGCCAGTGTTGAGAGAATCCGTTTGTACAGGAATAGCATAAGTGGTCATTCTGTGGATGGGAAGATCAGCCAGCAAGAGTTTGAGGACTACTGGAACAAAATTGCTGATGTGCTTGATGACATTGAAAATGTAATTGGCAGCCATGGCCACAAGGAAGAGTTAGAGAAGCGTAAGAACCAGGTCATCACACCACATGAAGCTCGTGAATTACAAAAGACATTCAGAGAGTACAAGAAACAAGTGGATGGTAAATAAATAATGCTTTCACTCATTTTAAAGCAGTTAATGTAACATTACAGATCACTTTTCAATAGGACGTATGCAGTCAAGATCAGACCATTTTTCAATAGTATGTGTATAGATTATCAGCATGTGAGCACAATAATGGCTGTATATTGCTAATTAAAAGTTACATGTAAGTTTAAAAATATAAAGATACAGGGCTGGAGACAAGTTTTGAACTGACAAACAGTTACATATATGTCCACATTGTTATTATTATTATTATTATTTACATGTCATAGCTCATCATTAAAATTTGTCAATAAATGTGTGTATGTATGTATGTATATATATATATATATATATATATATATATATATATATATATATATATATCAGTATCAATATATCAACAATTCATCTCATTTGCAGATTTGTTTATGTTTCCCATCCTTGAAAATAAATTTGGTTTGAGCTCAATCATGTACACTGATGTTTCTTCTTATTTATTTTACAGCTGCAGCAGGAGACATTCAGTCAGTATTGGAGACTGTTCAGATAGCAGTGGACAGAGCTCTGTCATCAGTTGAGGTTCTCAGAGGCTGTAAAAAGTAATAAGAGTGTTCTCAGTGCACAGGAGGGCAGCACACCTGCATATGGAATTAATAGTGGACATCAGAGAATATATGTACATGATACAGTTCTGTTGAATGCATAACTATAATTAATAATGGACTAAAGACAACACGTATACATGATATATTTCTGTTAAATGCATAAATACAACCAAGAGTGGACATCAGAGGCCATGTTTACATGATACAATCCTCTGTTAAATGCATAAATATTATTAAAGGTGAACAAATATCAAATATATGTACATGATACAGTTCTTTGTAAAGTGCATATATATATATATATATATATATATATATATATATATATATATACTTAATAGTGGACATAGAAAATATATGTGCATGGTGAATTCCTCTCTTAAGTGCATAAATATAATTAATAGTGGGCATCAGAGACCGTGTACATGATACATTCATCTGTTAAAAGTATAAATAGAATTCATAGTGGACACCAAGGAATATATGTATATGATACAGTTCTGTTAACTGTATAACTGTAATTGACAGTGGACCTCTTAAAACATATACATGATACATTGTTCTGTTAAATCCATATATATAATTAACAGTCGACATCAGAAAACACGAATACATGACACAGTATTTTGTTATATGCATAAATATAATTAATAATGGACATCAAAAACATGAGTAAATGATACTGTATTCTGTTAAATGCATGGCTATAATTAATAGTGGTCATCAGAGAACATATGTAAATGATACATTCTTTTGTTAATGATTTGGGATTTGGGGTCAACAATATTGTAGCACACTGCAGGTGTTTTTATTCATGTACACATTTGTGAAGCCTGGCATCTTATCATAGTTGTACTCCTCTGATGTTAATTGTCATTTTCCACTAGGTCTCATTACATCATAAATTAGGTTAGCATTGATCTTTTTAACTGATACAATCTTGCATCATTTGGATCAAAAGAGTACTGTTTCAGTAATCGGGATCTTAATTCAGTTTGATGAAATGAGTACTGTTTTAGCAATGGAGATCTTAATTCAGTTGGATGAAAATATTACTGTTTCAATAATGGGCATCTTAACTCGGTTGGATCAAAAGAGTACAGTTTCAATAATGGGGACCTTAATCTTAATTCAGTTGGATGAAAAGAGTACTGTTTTAGTAAGGGATCTTAATTCAGTTGGATGAAAAGAGTACTGTTTTAGTAAGGGGATCTTAATTCAGTTGGATTAAAAGAGTACGATTTCAGTAGGGGGATCTTAATTCAGTTGGATTAAAAGAGTACGATTTCAGTAGGGGGATCTTAATTCAGTTGGAAGAAAAGAGTACCGTTTCAGTAATGGGCATCTTAATTCAGTTGGATGAAAAGAGTACTGATTCAGTAACTGGGATCTTATTTCAGTTGGATGACATGAGTACTGTTTTAGTAATGGGCATCTTAATTTAGTTGGATTTGAAGCATATGGTTTCAGTAAGTGGATCTTAATTCATTTGGATGAAAAGAGTACTGTTTTAGTAAGGGGACCTTTATTCATTTGGATGAAAAGAGTACTGTTTTAGTAAGGGGATCTTTATTCATTTGGTTGAAAAGAGTACTGTTTAGTAACGGACATCTTAATTCAGTTCGATGAAAAGTACTGTTTCATCAATGGACATGTTAATTCAATTGGATCAAAAGAGTACTGTTTCATTAGTGGACATATCAGTTCATTTGGATGAAAGAGTACTGTTTCACTAAGGGGATCTTAATTCAGTTGGATGAAAATAGTACTGTTTCAGAAATGGGCGTCTTAATTCAGTTGGATCAAAAGAGTAATGTTTCAGTTATGGATATGTCAGTTTCGTTGGATCAAAAGAGTACTGTTTTAATAATGGGCATCTTAATTCAGATGGATGAAAAGAGTACAGTTTTAGTAAGGGGATCTTAATTCAGTTGGATCAAAAGAGTATTGTTTTAGTAATGGGGATCTTAATTCAGTTG